>CAIGRQ010177937.1:0-21189 GCA_903798375.1 Fraxinus sp. D2006-0159 | reverse complement strand
GCTTAATTTTCATTCTCATTCTTCTACTCATTTTCAACCACACATTTTTCAATAAAATAATATTTTTCATCACATCAATAACTTTTCCATTTTTTTCAACCACACATTCTCCATCAATCTACTATTTCAGAATACATCTTTTCAAAATAAGGTGGCTCAAACACACCATCATGGATATAGTTGTCTCATATCTTCCATGGATGTTGCAATGAACCAACTCGCTCCAAATATATTGAAAATAAGGTTTAGTTTGTTGTTGTATTATTACGTCCCTATTTGGTGGCCATTTTTTTTTTGGAAAAAACATTTGTTTTAAATAGTGATTTTTTGGATAATATACTGTTAAAAAGTAAGAAAAAGTTTTGAGTTTTAGTTGAAAATGAGTGTGTAGAAAAATAGAGTTTTTAAATAATGGGAGACAAATGAGAGCGCTATCTATTTTGCTCTGTTACCTCTTAATGGCAAAGGAACATTTCTTAGAGAGAATTGATTATAGTTTTGTACCTCAAAGATTCATCATTGGTTGCCATATTGAAGCTTTGCACAGCACTCAAACTATAATAGATAACCAGAATTCATCAGGGTAGTGTTAAATGGTTATCTCTGATGAAGTTCCTCTTATAATAATTATGATCCACCATAGCCAACCAATGAAACAGTCGCAAGGGAAGGGTTTCTTTATTCTAATGCTTATTGTAGTTTTCAAATTAAAAAGACAAGCAGTCCTCAGTGGACATGGCTGTCTATAGTCACTTTACAAATAAGAAGCAAAGATCCAGCTCACTGGATCTGAAACTTGGGGTGCCAAGACAAGACATAAGCAAACGAAAACGTAATTTTGTGTCCATCCTCTGAAGGAAAAAAATTAGTAAAAATTCAAGTAGTCTTTATCTGGATTTATCTCTAACCCCTCTGAAACACACAAACCCAGTGAGCAGAAAATTCAAATTCATCACTTCACAGTCACAATCTTGATGATCGATGCAGTTCCAATACGGTGTAGGGCCACAACAGCATCTCCCACCTTGCAGAGCCCTTTTGTTTTAGCATGTTGAAGAGCAAATTCCAGGGCTTCCTCTGTGGACTCTTCATGAGAAGCCCTTGCAGATCCTGCACAGAGAACGGGAACCAACCCCCTGAAGATAAGGCTGTGCCTAGCTGGAGATTCATCACTGCATGACCAATCAAAAGAATCAGTCTTGATCTCAGGAACAACCACAGATAATATCGGCAAGCCTGGCCTATACTTGGCCACCAGTTTTGCAGTACTTCCTCCTCTGGTTAGGACCAAAATAAGGGATGCTTTTGCTGAGTTTGCTGTCCGTACTGCAGATGAAGCAAGGCTTTCCAATGGGCTCATGGGTACTGGGGCATTTGCCGTAATCCTTTTGAAGACATCTGCATAGTCAATTGTACTCTCTGCTTCTATACAGATTTGTGCCATAGTACGAACTGCTAGATCTGGATAAGCTCCTGCAGCAGTTTCACCGCTGAGCATTACACAGTCTGTTCCATCAAGAACGGCATTGGCAACATCTGTGGCTTCTGCTCTAGTTGGTCTTGGAGACTTGATCATGGATTCCAACATCTGAGTTGCAGTCACAACAGGCTTCCCTTGGATGTTGCACTTGTACACCATCACCTTTTGTGCTAAAAATATTTTCTCGATGGGAATTTCCATCCCCAGATCACCACGTGCCACCATGAATGCATCTGAGTTAGCCAGAATATCATCAAAATTCGCCACCCCTTCTTGATTTTCGACCTAATAAAAATGCGAAATATGAGGAACAAGAATATGTGCAGCTGCTTCATCACACAGAGATATACATAAAAAGAAGCTTAAACTTAATGGTCTCACTTCCATGATTTAAGCTTAAACTTAATGGTCTCACTTCCATGATTTACAAATCAAATGAACAACAGCAATTAAAATTTAGATGACAAACTATGCACTACATAACTTCTGATATGGAAGCCTCGTTTGAAAATGGAGCCAACGATGAATCATAAGAGTGGTCTCAGACATTTTAGATATGCCAAGATTGTGTCACAGACATCCGTAAGTGTCTGGAAAGACTAACACCATGTCACTATCTCCACTCTTGAGCGACTATAATTCTTCAATCTTCACTCTCAAATATTATTCTCTAACCTAACTGTATTATGCACAATCTTTCTGGGCTTTAAGATTATTTATTGAGGGAAACAAATATCAGTAGTCAGAAATGGAACTTCATTTTGTCAAGACCTAATGGCACTTTAATAAAGAACCATAACACCTCTTGTTACTAGGTCTGGATTTAGAATGATATGTATTAATAGGTAGAAAATAATGCTAACCAACCTTTGACATAAGTAGTATGGTTTTGGCGTGTTCACCTAGCAACTTTCGAACCTCCACAAGATCTGAACCTTTGCGAACAAAAGAAAGAGCAATCATGTCTATTTTATTAGGAACCCCCCACTTTAAGATATCTTCCTTGTCTTTCTCTGTCAAAGTTGGGAGATCCACAATAACCCCAGGGAGATTTACATTCTTTCTCTCACCAAGAACTGCTGTGTTCTCACAGCGGCATCGAACTAAGCCTTTCTCTCTGTCACAAGACAAAACATTGAATGAGATTGTGCCATCTGCACACAGTATCACACTTCCAGGCTTTACATCCACAGCTAACTTTTTGTAGCTCATGCAGATGGTGTTCTCGTCGCCCTTGATAGTATAATCAGTGGAAATTGTGATCTCTTGGCCCTGTTTCAGCTGAACAGGCTTACCATCTTTCAAAAACCCAGTTCGGATTTCTGGACCCTGTGTTATCACACAAATGTCAATGTTAACTGTTCACATAATAAGATTCAAGAGATAAAATTATGGCAATAGCCACTTCAAATCAAGATGGAACAAAGTTCGTGAACTCCATAATATTAACACCTAAAAAAGAGAACCAAATGGGAGACCCTACACCAGCTCAACAAGCTCCTGAAGTAGACATCTTGTTTGGGTAGAATTCATTGGCAAGAGACACAGAGAGAGTAGCTCAAGGAAGGACTTTCCAAAGTGGCACAAGATGTAACTGCTTTCTCGTGTATTAGCTAACTTAGTTACATTAAAGCTTAAGAAAGTTTAAACCAAGGAACATCATAAAATAATCACATAAGCAATTACCAGAGAAACGGAAACCATAACGAGACCATTACACAATAGAATCTATTGATCAATCAAAAGCATCATATAGAAAGACTAGACCAGTGTACTAAAGAAGTGTAGTATCTGTTGATAAATTCTCAATAATCAAGCAATTCATCTATTTCTCAATAAGGGGATGGGCATAGGTATAGTGGAGGATTCTCAAAAATTCAGATAATTCCCAAAGTGATAAAATTTTCAGCACAACAGTCCATATAATGATGAAAATGAAGAACAGCAAAACAAAATTTCTCAAAAATATTTATAATTCCGAAAATGAAAAAAATAATTTCCTTCAAATAAAAGTAGATCAGTGCTTACGCTATTTCTGCAGAAGATAGAAAAAAACAAAAACAAAAAAACAAAATATCAGCATTAAACAGTGGCCGGTATGGTAACAAACAGGCACAGATCAATCAATAAATATAACAGCCAGTGTACAACATATAATCACACACTCTCACTTTCACACAGAGAGAGAGAGAGAGAAAAAGTAAACCTTGGTGTCTAGCATGACGGCGCAGAGGATTCCAGTATTCTCCATACCCTTTCGAAGATTGTCGAGAGTCTCCTGATGGTACTCGTGAGATCCGTGAGAGAAATTGAATCGGGCCACGTTCATACCTGCACGAAGGAGCTTTTCCACCATCGGCACAGAGCGAGACGCCGGTCCAAGAGTGCATACAATCTTCGTTTTGGGTCTTCTCTCCTCCATGATTTCACCGCCGTTGCCATAATTGTTGTTCATCGTCGCCATGTATGTATCAATTCTTATTCGATTTCTATCGCACAAATTCCGATCCAGAAAATATATAAACACTTATATTAATACTAATGAATTTCAGATAGAGATTTGCTGTATGACTCCGTGTTTTGAATTTTATAAAAATTGTCAAAAGGAAAGTACAAGAGATTTCATTTGTTCTTCACAAGGTGTCCACATCATACACGACTACTGTTAATTATTGGTTCTTTTTTAATGGGTCACTAATTTTTTTTAAAATGCTCACTTTAGTCATCGAATTTATTCCAGTATAATTACTTATGCGATAATGTTTGGACTATTTCCACAAAGGATTGTTGCGTTGCCAAATGCATTAAAGTTATTATCGATCCATTTTGTCCTATTTTTGAATCGCAATTCAATTTCTCTTTTGTGATTCAGATGAATGTGTTAAACATAAGCTATAACGAAATCCAATTGTCGATGATTTTTTTTAAGTCGCTAGTGCATTTTTCACACATCCCCAAATCCGTTAAATTGATTAACTCCATAAACAGTGACTTAATTGGAAAAAAAATTATATATTGTAATCATTTATGCTAAAACAAAAGTTTGATGACTAAATTGATACGTTTTAAACTTTGATATTTTTTTTTTACTATTTTGTGTCATTATCAGTTGCAATGGGGGTAGAGGCACGGGATAAATGAACTTTTATTTTTATTTTTATTTTTCGTGTTGTATGATGAATTGGAGAGGATACGATGGGACCATTCGAGTTTATGTTTATCTGACCGTTTGTGCAAAGAAAAGGTTCTCTACCCCTTCCAAGTCATTCTAGGTTACACTTCTTGTTACTCTTTTAAGAAATATAAGTTAGATTTTACGGTTGCGTTTGGGGGCACAATATTAGATTGCGTGAACAATTAGTAAGAAATTAAAATGAATAGTAGGTGAGTGATAATGGTGGACTAAAGTTGGATGATAATCTTTCATCTTTTCAGTATAAAATATTATTTGTACCATCAACGCTAAAACTTAATGCGGGTGGAAGATTCTCTCTCTCTTTTTTTTTGGTTGACGTAAAAACTCGCAGCCGCTACTCGTGAGTGCGTATTGGGTAAACCTCACTTCATGTGCAGTTACTCGTAAACCACACAGAAGAGATAAACCACACTAGGCAAGCCCGGTGCGACGGACTCGACCAAGAAAGTGTTGGTAGGGGATTCGAACTCGTGACCTTCGATCTCCGCGTTCACCTACTCCACTAACTCGATCACCCCCAAAGGGATAAAAGAAACAACCCTCTTTCTCTCTCTTTAAAGGAATTATGGATGGTTGAAATGGTCTTAGATCAATAAGATAACTAGCATAAATGTCATTTTTAACTAAAAAAAATAATATCAAATAGTATTATTCACCTTAATCAACCTAATACCATCCAAAAACTCATTATGCCCCTAATGGTACCCTAACGCAACCTACGTGTTTGATACTATTTAAAGTCATAAAAAAGCAGCTCGAAGACTTCACAAAGATATATTTACCTAAAGGATTATGCTACTTGTACGTAAAAATGATATATAAAGGATTACATAAAATGATGTGGAGAGAAAAGATTGAATGAAAAAGTTGATTGTATTTTAAACTAACAAATGAAATAATAGAGTGTCATGTAACATTATATAATTCATTATGTTAACTTGTATGTACATGTTCAGTGATAAAAAATGGAATTAACCCACACTAGGTAGAGAGACATCACCTTGAGAAAAATGCCAAAATTTTAACCGCGACCGAAGTTCTATGACAAACTAGTATGTCTCTTACTAATGGTGGGATCCGACTGTAGAATCAGGCATAAATTACAGTGAACAAAAACCCAAAATTCAAGAATTCTAATTCAATAAAGTGTGTATCTCTGTTTGTTCGATCAGCAAAACTTCAAACCCACGCGAAGGTTTAAGTGAGAGGACTACTTTTTCTCCAAATCTGTTGATTATAGTTTGAGAAGAAGAAGATGAAAGAAGTGAAGACGTATTCCATGATATAAAAGGAGAAAAGAAGCTCTGCCATGTGTTCTCGCATGAGATCAAAATACTCGATATGGCCTACCACGGAACATCATTCTTGCACGGTAGATTTGCTGGGGCGAGCTGGTCACCCCGACGAGGCTATGGATCTACTTAATGACTTGCCAATGGAAGCAGATACAAGTTTTTTGGGTCACAAATGGGTGTGTAGGACAAACGTTCTACTTGGTTTTGGCTCAAATTTTTTGGGTCACGAATGCCGAAACTTGTATCCAGCTATCAAACATTTATGCATCACAAGGTAAATGGTCTTATGTTGCCCAGCTGCGAGGAATTAAAAAAAAAAAAAAAAATCTGTATGGGAAGTGAGCAAAGTCACCCTATTGTAGCGGGATCAAGGTTGACAAGAATGTGCAAAAATTTATTAAATTAATAGCAAAAATACAGGTCGTGAGATCATCTTGAGGGATGCTAAGTAATTAGAGTTTATATAATATAGAGAAAAAAGAAAGGACGATATTCCGTTGCTTTTTCTTCCAAGTCAATCAGAAAATGATAGTTTCTTCTCTGTTTAAAATGACCCATATTTGAAGTAAACTGCGGGGAAAATATAATCGTCAGACTCTTCATATTAGCTTCAAGTTTTCCTTCAGACATCGAATAGAAACAATACCAGCATTTGTCGCACAAGGTGAAGAACAATTATTCTCAAGAGAGGATAATTTGGTTCTAATAAGATTTTTCGTCCGTAAGATCAAAGCTCATCGTGAACCTGTGGTTGCTCCTTGTTCATCGTCTCTAGTTTAACTTCCAGTTCCTACCATATTTTATTAAATCACAACCAACATTAAAACTTGCTGCATGGATGAAAAGTATTAATACGGAAAAATGAAAGGAACAAAATGCATAAAATGTAACCTTGAGTTTATCTTCCACGCACAAGGCTGGAGTAGACAACAACGCTGCGTATCTGTAAATGCAAATATATTCAGATGCCACAGATCCAATAAGTAAGTAAATAAAAAGAGAGAAAACAGAAACTGACATGCCTGCTGCCAATTTTGCATATGTAAATCCAAATGAGAGAGAGAGAGAGAGAGAGAGAGATTCATACTCGCAACGGCTTGGTTCACCTATGTCCAAAACTTCATTTTTCAAACCACATCTTAACTTTACCTGTATAATATAATGAAAATTTCTCATTATGTGAAAGGGAACTGGAGTGACATTCCCAAGCAAAAAATTTAAGATGCTGTAAACAGACACCTTTGTGCTTCTATCTGGGCCATTCCAGCAATGATCTCCATTTGAAAATAGCATGATTCCATAGGACTCATCAAATTTCTCCCAGCTCCTATATTAAGGGGTTAATAGTAGTTGACAGAGGACTGAATCAAATAAAACTAGATAGGTGTTCTAGCAGATATCACACACAGTAGATCAAATATGAGATGAAAATCAGCATCATTAATATTTAAATGATCTATTGATATTGACATGTCCAATTGGAGGGGCATTATAAACATAAATCAATATAAGGCCCGTTCGGTAGGGATTAAAATCCAATTAAAATTGAAAATATAGTCGTTATTGGGTCCTACTCGTCTAATAAAAGTCAACAATAACGACTAGTTTTTCGATTTTAATCTCTACCGAACATTCGCTACCAGACGGACTCATAATTTAGAGCGTATTTGGTAGAGCTCAAAAGTCGATTAAAATTGAAAATATAGCCGTTATTGGGTCTCACTCGTCTAATAAAAGTCAACAATAACGACTAGTTTTTCGATTTTAATCTCTACCGAACAGACCCTAAATCTTAAGGTATAAAAATGCCTACCCCAAACGAGTTGTACTATGACCCTCCTCTTGAGTAGCTTGTTTAAAAGGACAGATTTTGTAAACATACCTGAAACAATTATTTTCAATTCCAATTGCAATGAATCAGAAATATGTCATACCAAAAGCACAATATAAGTCAAAAACGGCAAAGAAGAAGAAACTAGGAAGTTTCTAACTTGTTCTGCTTGCTCTCAAAACATTGACCATAGAATGAATAAAATTCCTTCTCCTGTCCTGCAAGACAAAAGTGTAGAAAACTCCATCATGTCAAAATGTGAGCTTTAAGAACATGTATGTAAAGAGAAAAAACAGAAAAGGTCACAGTGCATCAATGGCTAGCACACCAAAATCATATTTTAGCTTCTGTGAGAGACTTGATATCCTGGACTGTATTTTGGATAACTTTGAACTGGATTCGTCATACTCTTTGCGTACTCGTGCAGCGTCTGCAGATACACAATGGAAAACAGGAAAAGCATCAGTATCCAACTGACTCCTGTTCTAAAATGAACGGAGTATAAACCCACTACTGGTACCAGATATATCCACAGGAGTTTGTAAAAAATTGACAGCCTGAAAGATGCTCCTCACAGTTTGCTGTATCTTCTCCAGCCACGATTGGCCATTCATACCAGTTATATCTGACCAATTTGAATCAAATATGAGTAATTCATTGGCTAACTAGAAGTTGTAGCTGCAGAGAAGAACATGGAAAATACATGTATGCTTCCATGTCAAGAGTTGACAGTGACTAAAACACCTGACAAGTGTAATTCATCATCTGACTCAGGTTTGTATGAAGAACTGGAATCCTCAAGATCCTCCCCCTCATACTCTTCAGACTGGTCTTCGCTGTTATCATCATCATCAACATCATCATCATACCTCTGATCAACGTCTTCTGAGTCATAGCCACTATATTCCTCATCATGGCTATCGTCAAGCGTTTCATCGTGGTTTTGAGGATCGTTATCTTTAGAGGTATCAACCTCTTTGGTTTGTTGCTCAGCCATTTCGCCAGTCCATCGAGAAGCAATACGACGCCCTAACTCTTCTCGCGATAAAGACTCGGTATCTTCAAGTACATCTTTCTCCTAGAAACACGAAGTGAATTACTCATATTGCACGAATCACGTCAGACATGAATGCAGGTATGTACGTATGTACGCAGAATCTCAGATTTCATCATCCTGAATATCAAGCACCTAAAATCTACTATTACAATGACACAATGAGCTTTATACATATAGGCATTCGTGCATTTATGTGCTAACTCATATGTTATATATGTATTATATTATATGCGTGCATGCAGGTACTTACGTATGTATGCAGCACAAAACTGGATACTAAAAGCACATACCTGATTTCCAGTATCAAGACCAGCTTCACCATCAACAGTTGAGTCTCCCTCATTCTGCTCAGTGTCCTACATAAGACAGACGTACATAATTGTATGTGCATACCTTAAATATGGTTCCTGATATACCTTCCACGGGCGAATTTTTTCTGTAGAAGACAGTACCTGGAGAGAATCTCCTTTCACCTGTTCGACTCTGTTGCTCTGATCACTAATCTTAGGGTCATCAACAGATTTGTGATTATCCTCCACGATATCCTATTAAATACCAATAATGTAAATAGTTGAAGTGACTAGACCAAAAGTACGTGATAATTGAGCCTGTTATCATTCAGCGATTATTGTGATGCATGAAGCAAGTACATCCGTAATTTTTGAGTGGAGATCTTCCATCCTAAAAACTTAGATATTTATTTCAAGATACATACTATTTCACGAGACTAAGGGAAGTTCCATGTGTTGAAACTAGGTTACTCCTAAGAAGTACGAATACTTGTAAACTCATTATGTACCGGTATCTAATACGTATTCAAGCTTGGATACTCTCAAATGCGTACCAAATACATATTTTTTTATTAATTTATATATTTTTATACTTTTAAAATTTGCAATATGTATCGAATACGTATTTTTTAATTATTTTATAGTTTTAAATTGTTTTCGATATGTATTTTTTAATTATTTTAATAACTTATCGAAATTAGATTTTTAGTAGATTGTGATAAAAGTTTTTGAAATGTGTGATTGAAAAGTTGTGGGACTCGTGAAAGATGTTAATATTGATTATTTGACTTTGACTACGATTAAAAAAAGATTTTAATCCGGACCAAACATGGGTTAACTAACAACTAGATTTTTTTATTGAAAATATACAATATTATTTAATCTTTTAATACATTTGAAACCGAATTAATAGTTGATAAATATATTTTTATTATTGGAAATAGATAGTAACTAGTATTAAATAATAAATGTAAAATTGTGTATATTAATTTTATATTGAAAATAGACAATGACTTGATACATGTAAAATCGTGCTAATAAATTATACATTGATATAGTCAAACTCCACTATATATTTAAGGTGTGTTTGAGCCACATTATTTTGGAAGAATGTATTCTGGAATAGTAGATTGATAGAAAATGTGTGGTTGAAAAAGAAGGAAAAGTTATTGATGTGATGAAAAATATTATTTTATTGAAAAATGTGTGGTTGAAAATGAGGAGAAGAATGAGAATTNGAATAGTAAATTCATGGATAATGTGTGGTTGAAAAAGAATGAAAAGTTATTGATGTGATGGAAAATATTATTTTATTGAAAAATGTGTGGTTGAAAATGAGGAGAAGAATGAGAATTAAAATTTTAATGTGTACCAAACATGGGCTTAATATCCTTAAATAAATGTAATTATTATTATTAAAAAAACTATCTTATATAATAGTAAATAGAGTTTTAGAAAGGGCAAATACTTTTAAACTAAAAACATTAAAACGTGTCTTCTTCTCAACCGAGAGATGAAGAATTATCAAAACCACTTTGGAAATATGTTACTAAAATCAGCACGTTCTTCTGTTTTAATATTTTTTTTATATTAATAAAATTATGTTGAATTTTATAACATGTATCCGAGTACCCTAATTTTTTTAAAAAAGTTGTATCGATGTACCCGTATCGTATTGTCTTCGAATTACGTATATGTATCTGTATCTGTACTTCTTAGGGTTACTCTCAATTGGGAGAAATTCTATAACAAGAGATTGCATAGTATCAAAATGGAAAGGATTCACGAAATCCTGATGCTTATATTTTCGGTGCAACTTCTTAAAAGTGCTGTTATGGACAGTGATATAGAAATGAGAACAAGGAATCAATATCTATCCATCTAATAAGATAAATGCTTTTGACATTATTGTACGAAACCCAGTAGCACTACCTATGTCGAGATAAATTTTCTTGCAGTTGAAAATTGGATAATGAATTTTTTTCTTCCAAATTGATTCACAAGCTATTAGTCAATATCAAACATTGGAAAACCTTTTGTTAGAGAGGGAAGTGAACAAAACAACTACCCCTCCTGGATGGGAGGGGAGGAGAGAAGGGAGAAAACTGTTACCAATTTCCCTTCAAGCAAGATTTCTTTCCTTCGTTATGGACATGTGGCAGTTATATATTTAACAGTTTTGTTTGTCGCGTCATCTCTAGCCTATATACACACATGATGTGCAATATAATATAACTTTCAGGTGTCAACGCAAGCTTAAATAGTACAAACCTGTAGAGATGGAGAATCATCTAGTGAGCCAATCTTATCATGGATATCATTCTTCTCAGGTTCTCCTACACTTCCAGCATTCTCTTCAGTTTTGCTTTGCTTCAATTTAGATTCTTCATCTTCCTTTCTTTCTAGCTCTTCTTTTTCTTTCTGCAACCGTTCTTTTTCCTCAGCCTTTTCTATCTGTTCTTTGTGCTCTAGATGAGAAGAAAATCAAATTGAAATGAGCCATTATTCTTTCATGTAAAAACAACTAATGAATGAGAAAAAGAAAGAGGTAGCTGAAAAATATAAACACCATAAGGTAATGATAGCATCCATTATTGTAAACATCAGAGAGAGAATGAGTAGGCGTTAAGGCAATATTTAGATCTACCGATCCTATTAACAACAGATTTAGATCTAACTTGTTATATGAAATTACAAGCACAAGGACATTAGATGATTCTCCATAAGGTAATGATAGCATCCATTATTGTATGTATTGCATTTTCATGTCACCAGCTAATGTCAAGGGTACTGAAGGCTCACTTTTACAATTTTGGGTAATGTTAAGGTAGTAGAATGTTGAGGAGTAGATATGCAATTCTCTGTTGTAAGTTGTTAATGAGGCAAGAGATGAGTTCAGCGGAAGGGATGAATTTGGAGTGTAACAAGCTCAATATTTAGGTATTGAGTTTGCTACAAGTCAGATTGACTCTACAGGAACTTTGAACACACAAACAATTCACAACCTTTTGGAGGTGTACAAAGACTTGCATTCCTTCCGCGCCTCATTAATTTTGACAGCAAAAACAGATAAAAAATTGAAACCCAATGAGAGAAATACAATCTAGAATATTACCGATGATTACATCTTGTAGAAATAGGATGTCCCAACTGGGCACACCGATACAATATGAAGTTTCAAATAGTTTGATCTAAATTTTTGGTTGATTATCAGAAACAAATAGTTATAAATATTAAATTCTTAACAAGAACCTCAGCAGTGGAGGTAGCTCGGCACTTTATTCTGCCTGCAGGATATTGCAGGCACATCTAACGTTTGGTTCCATTGACCTTCTAGCCTCGTTGATATACTTTACAGAGGAGGTATTGTAAGACTCTCTACCTCTGTGTCCTTGAGATATAAAGAAACACAGCCTCGTTGATATACTTTACAGAGGAGGAATTGCAATGCCAAAAAGATTATATTTCAGTTAACTCTGATCCCATATGCATGTTTGATGTATATAAAGATTCTGCAAATGATCTTTTCAGGCACTTAAAAATTTCAGTCTCTCTCATGATCAGAAAGAGTGCGACAACAATTTACATTCTTCCCTCTCTCTCTCTCGGGGGTGGGGGTGGGAATAGGAATAATATGACAACAACTGCAATTGAAGAAAAGAGAAAATTTTTACCCTTGAGTTGTTCAACCAATCCCTTGAGTATCTTCTCCTGATCTTTCAGCTTTGATAGTTCGGCCTCATCTTTTGCTATTGCTAATTTTGCTTGTTCAATTTCCCGTCTTCGTATAATGAGACCTTCTTTATATGTTGTTATTTTATTCTTCAATTTATCTCTTGCGACTTTGCCAGCCTCCCAACAAGTATTGGGGCACTTAATTTGACCATCATACTCATCACTCCCATCACAACAATCTGCTCAACATATGCAGCTTTAAAGTTCACTCCAGAGAAAGGTGGTGAGATGTGATATAATGATTAAACAAGACCACAAGAATAATATGTGGGTCAAGATGCTAAGGATTTTTATACCCTCATCCACGTTTATGAAACAAAACATCTGAGCAGGATGTACACGAGAAAAACTAGAGATACAATGAGCAAAAATCAACTCAACAAATTAGTAGATAATAATGCATAACTCTTTAAGGACAAAATGGGAGATGATCGAGTGAAGATCATACACAAGAAATTACATTATTTAACAAAGTGTATCTAGATGGCAGACTTGGCACTTCTCTTAGATAATGTGTGAAAGATCATCTGACAGTTGATAAGAACTGTCTTATAAAACGGAAAAAGAAAGGAAGTCAAAATGAATATTCACGCAGGACAACAGTATTATTCTTCATCATCTTTCAAGTGTCAATAATGTAACAAATATAACGAAGAAGAATGGCGAAAAGATTCTGTTGATTAAACTTATTCACTAGTGGAATTGTGTCATCTACATCAACACTTATTGGGCACACATCCTACATTTATCTAATATTCACTAGAGCTAAACAATGTCACTTCAAATTTGAGTATGCAATTAGATTTAAATAATTTTCCCTGTGAGAGACCATATAAAATAAATTTGAAGTTCTATTACACGAGAAGGGGTGATGAGAAGAACGTTAGTCTAAGTGTACTTGCCGTGTCTAGTTATCTGAAAGCCAAGTGTGCTTACTGTATCTACTTGGCTGAAAAGCACATTCAATCATCTTATTGAAAACATGTTTGAGTAAATCTTCTCTTTTCTTTATCTAGTTTACGCTTAAATTTATGGTTATACACAGAAAATCCCACATTAATAGCATCATTTTTCTCACACTTAGTCACTTAGACCACAAACACCATAGTCTAGTTCTAGTGAACCGTGTCTTTAATTGGTGATGCTGAGTAGCACTTTTCCTGATTTTTGAGCTATAGACGTATCAAACATTGAAATACCGATGCATCATTTTACTGCAAAAGGTTTGCAAATGTCTAAGGAATGTAGCTCTAAATAATTGAAATGGTCGTTTAAAAATTTCGGCATGCTTACCGCACAAACCATCATTGACCCTAGAAGAATATAAGAACAGTGGAACATGTCCTGCATTCTTACAATAGAACTTCCCATTGGGGCAAGCAGATGTTCCTGCAAAACCCACCATAGTCCGAACTCATCTAACGTGTTTCAAATTAATGCTAAAAAACTTGCAACAAACCACCATATCCTAATTTTTATTTGCCCATGATTGATACCAGATATGTTCTTGTAAAAGAAAAATCTCTAAATCATCACAGAACAAATTCTGCACAAAATTCAACAAGTTAAAGGAAATATACCTGGCTCATCTGAGCCGTCAGGGCAATCGCAAAAGTCATCATTGAACTGAGACTTGCTGAATTTCTTTGATCCATCTTTACATTTTATGGTACCAGAAGGTGACCATCCTCTGTAATACTTTTCATCTGCACGCCCATCAACTCAAGTGCGTCATTGCAGAATTAAATTTCATATCAGATAGCAGTGTTCAAAAGGTTGTAATCCAAGATTTAAGCAGGAGAAACATGGACCCACCTTCAGGGGAAACTCCGACGAGTGTGTCTTTGGAAGGAACAGGTGCCGATCTGCTAATGCCATACATCATCATAACGCAAAACAACAAAATTGCACTTTCTATTCGTAAATTCGTCATCTTCACCCTCCAACAAAATAATAATTGAACCACTTATCGATTACTGTTGTTTTTGCCGCCCTCAGAAAACAATTAAACGGAAAACCTAGAGTTCATTTGCTAATAAATTAGTGCGTAAGGATAAACATTAGGATCAAGTACATGAATTTTCACAGATGAATAAACACTGTTAATTAATGCCCCAATGAATGAATGAAAGCCTGTAGAGAGTGGTTTCGCAGTGGAAACTGGAAAGATGAAGAGAAACACAGAAACGACGTCGTGGTAAGAGAAAGGGCCAAACTCCCGGCGTCCATTTTAAATTTGGGTCAATTGCGGCCGCCGTCCTCGATCTTTACATCTTTTGCAACTCTACCCTCAACATTTGTTTCGTAGCATTTTTATCCTCATTGTAAGGATCCAAAATTGCTATTATGTTGGTGAAAAAAGACAAATTTCCCTCAAATTTAGGGAAAATTGCAGTAGCGGTCCCAAATCTTTGCATTTTTTTACAGATTTTACCTTAACGCAGTTTGTGCCACCACAAGTCCAAACCTTTGAGATATTCGCAGATGCAGTAAAAAATGACGAAAAACGTTAGTTTTGTTGACTTCAAAAATGGAAAAAAGACAATTTTTGACCAATTTAAATGGAGAGATTTCGTCTAATCATATTTCTACATTATTCATTGTACTTATCAATGTTCATTTCCCTCCTTTTCAGGTATTATATATTATTCTCTTTCTTCTATTTATCTTAGATTTTTTTCAACATGAATATGGAGAGCAATGTTTGTTGATGTGGTAACCCTGTGCAGATGAAAACCTTGTTACGGGCTTGTGTTAGATCTGCCACGTGTTAGTAGAGGTGGTTCATATCACGTCACATGATGACCGATGTGATTGCGCATGGGACGAGCTAATTACATAAGCCGAAGTGGTTACATGAGGGAGGAACTGAACGCATGCCCAACAGAAGAGCCGAATTCATCCGCAAGCCACCACAGATGCAAAGTCCCGCACTCCGCTTCTACAACGTTGCACCTGCCTCGCCTCGCCCCAACAAAAATCTCTTATAGAAAGATCTTTCCAAAGTCAAATCCCTGACTGATTGATGGGATGTATGGCTGGACCTAAACGGTCAACTCAGTTGCCTTTGTCAGAGACATTCAATGTCAGCCAACCTATGGAGGGACAGATTGACACCCAAGATGGGGACGAGCCCTGAGAATCTGATAACAGTGTCTCTTCTTCCCATTCTTAGTATAAATACCCCCTCCTAGTGCTCGAAGAAGGATTCGAATCCATTCTCTCTTACGACATTGCAAATTTAAGTATTATCCTCTCCTTACGATACTAGGACTTTATCATTACACTTTGCATCAACCACTTCCCGGCAAGTGTTTCGCCGTTGAAGAACTATTTTCGATTGAACCTTAAACTGACTTGACAGTCAGAGTGCTCGCAGCAGGTCCCAACTCCTCCGGAAAAGGCCACGGGTGACTAACGACATGCTACTTGTGCAGGAAAGAGCTGACTTGAAGACTTATTCTGTTGACCACGTGTCGGAGCCATTCTTAGAGGTCAACAAACCTAATGGACGAACTTGAACCTAAGAAAAAGATTTCTCACTTGCTCCCGACAGAGGATGTCGATGGATGTAATTTCTTTGATTGGTACGACCATCCAATGTGCGACAAATAGAAGGGAGATAATCCCTGGATTTTTATGTATGAGAAGAGATATGGAAGTTGAACTAAACACCCTACATGCGAGAAGTCGTGGTTCATGGAAGACTTGGATATTAGGGTTTATATGTGAAGTTTTTGTGAAATGGGTCTGTGTATAGATCTGTGTTAGGTTTGAGCTCAGATGTTGTGTTTGTATTTTGGAAGGTGGGTTTATGAGTTAAAAATCGAGTGTTGTCTATGGTCTTGTAACTTATTTTCCATTAAATAAGACATATTATCATTCAACAGTATTGCCCTAATTTTCATTTCTCACAGTTTCCCCCCATGTGAGTAAATGCTTCAAAACAAAGGGAAAAATATGTTCAAAAACTTGTTGTAAATGGTGCATTGCAGGTCTCAAACATTTTCAATTAGTTGTAGATAAACACCAAAACATTTTACTATGTCGCAACGTAGATCCCAAACATTTGTATTTGAATGTATAACAAGTCTTAAACCTTTCAAGGAGTTAAAGCTTATATCTAATCCTTTATTTGAGTCAAAATACCTATTTGATTGCTTAGGTGCCAATTCCAAACCTGTTTTACTTCTGAAGCACCCAGAACACAATAATCTAACAACCGTCACTAATTAAAGACACCAAGAACAAATTTTTCATTAGAATATTTACATTTTATATCATAAGTCGTTTGTTCATCATACAAAAGAAATTTCAATTTTGTTTTGCCAAAGATAATCACACAAAAAATTTCATCATACAAAAAGTTTCTTCAAAATGATCATTATACAAAAAGTTATGTTCTTTTTTGTCCATTTTTCTTCTTCTTTGCCTGTGGTTCGGTGGAAGTAGAAATATTTCTCTCTTCCTTACCATGTGATGAAATTAGTTGTGTATCCTGTCGTGTATCTGCTTCAGAACATGTACTCCTGTTATGGCATGTCCCACCACATCTTTTACGTGTCATCTTCATTTTGGTCCTTGCCATTTGGTGCCTGCATGTGGCTCTACTTGCGACTTTTTTCTCAACTTCTTCGATCTGCCCGTCTGGGATGTCTCCTTAGATCTGGCCACAAATCAGGACCTGACATTGGTTGGATGACTGGGCAATAGGACCTCGGGTAAGCTTCTTTGTTGTAGCATACATCTTGTACTCATATAAGTCAATGTTTCTCGATAGCATACCAAACATTGCATGCGCACAAGGCATTCCAGTAAGTTGTCATTTTCTACATGCACATTCACACTTCATCAAATCCACAATCCATCTTATCCCATCCCTATTGCTCACCAAAACTTTTCACTTCCAGCATAGTCAGTCTTCAAGAACGTTACATCTACCTTTGCTTCCTCAACAATACTCATAACTCTAGGACCAAAAGCATGATCTTATCTTTGTGCAGCTTCCCTTCTGTCATTCATCCTCAGCATTTGTTGATGTCTTATCTTCTCAAGCATTGAGATAATAGAGTTGAATGCCTACATAAGTTATTCAATAAGATGTCGCACTTTGAATAATCTTGGAAATGTGATGTACTCCACTGTGATGTTGGTTTCTCATCGAACCATTTTAACGTTGCTTCATTCATATCTTTCATCTGATTCATTACACTTCTCCACTTTGGTATTGTTGTTTCCCTTGATGCAGGCCCAATGCATGCGCTTCAGAGTCGGCCCCTTATGCACTAAGGTGAAATTGTTGTATAAATATCTTGCACAACACCTATGCTCAGCACTCACATAAAACGGATTTATGGAATCTACCAAGCCCTTCTGTTTGTCATAAATTAAGGTCCAAACCATGGCATTATCCATTTCAATATCAAATGTCAAAAGTTCTAAGAACCATTCTTTGTTTGTTTTGTTCCTCTCATCTACCACAGCCCAAGCTACAATAAACATGCAGTTATTTGCATCAATACCTATTGCAGCCAACAATTGCCCACCTTGTGCACTCTTTAGGAAATATTCATCCAAACCAATCACATTCCTACACCCAACTCTAAAACCTTCTTTGCATGCCCCCAAACATATATATATATATATATATATATATATATACATATATATATATATATATAGTATGTTGAATGTATGACCCCGCCTTTCAATTTTCACTGTACTACCAGGATTAATTCTTTTCAACTCTTCACCATAGTCCCATAGGATCTTGTACTATTCAACCACAATTCCATGAGCAACCTCTACACATTTAGCTATTATCCTATAAAATTGATGGTTAGAGATATCATACATGCAATCCTCCTTCACTATTTTTATAAAACTATTCATAGACATTTTTGGATCAGATTTGAACTTTCTTATATACTTTTTTGCCAAGTAACTAGCATGCACTGTTCTATTCTGCTAAATCATTGTGCATGTATGTTCATTTCTTCTGAAACTTTTATCTGGTTGTTGGTAGGTATACAACTCCCGTTGACATTATCTTGACATTTTACTCTCAATCTTGTTCCTTCATTCTTTACATATATGACCTACCTTGCATTTCTAACTGAATTCTGTACAACCACAACCCTCAATATCTTTATGTTGTCAAACTTCATGCCTGCAGGATTATACCAAGGCTCAATCCTATCTGGATTTAAACGGTTTAGTTTTAAATGATATGAATATATGACAAACAAAAAATATCTTCATCGTACCTATTTGAATTTTTGGATCTTGCATGTCTGTAGTAGGATTAAACCAAGGCTTATTCATTTATCTTGAAAAGCCACCAACTTCTTCAGTATCACTTGGAATGCTTCTAAGATCATCAAATCATCATAGTCTGTTTCATCACCATCTACATGTCTTACTGCACCCTCATGTGATGTCCTTAGATGTCTATCACCAATATCAAAATCCTCAGACAACTTGAAAAATGTATCGTCATCATGATCATCTACAAGCTCATAGTCCTCCTACTCATAATTTGGACCACTGAACCCCTCCGTAGGCCTTCTTCAAATTCAAATTCCCTATTTCCTTCTCTAGTGTAAGTATGGTCCACATTTTCATCGATAAATGGTGCATCATTGGTGCATGAAAAAGGAGGTGCATCTGCAGGTGGTATATTAACATGGGGTGAAGCAAGATGTGCTTTATCAACAGGGGAAGCATCAACAGTGCCTCATGTTGTACTACAGCAGGTGACTCATTTTGATCTATAGTAGGTGACTCATTATGATATGCAGCAGGTGCATCTTCATTATTAACTGCAGAAGGTGCCTCATTATAGTCATGCATGTCCACCACTGGTTCTTCACCTATAGGACGATCACCCATGTTATCATCACCTTCAGGTACATGATCTTCACCTGCATGTAAGTCATTCACTTCACCAATAGAAACATCAACAGAACTCCATGCATCCAATCCTATTTCATTAGTTGTACAATTACTCCCAACCTCATTCACAACATACAAGTCATCACCATCTAGAAAATCATCATAAACCTCCACTGCATAGCATACATTATGCTCAAATTATTCATCAACATCTACTTTCCCTTTTTCTTCCACCTCTTCCAACACCTCACAAGTGTCAACGTCAATCACTGAAATATCACGTCCTACTTTGTCGTCCCATGGCAATTCCAATATGTCAACTATGGTTAGACACCACATCTTAGCAAGCATATTCTAACCAAACAATCTAATTACATTCATAAAGTTTACATCTTTCACCAACCAGAATGATGCTTCACTCAATCTCTTCTTTCTGATCTTATACGTATACCTGATTTTCTCAAAATAGCCTAGAATCTTCATAGCATTGTCCAAGAGAAATCTATTAAACCAACCAGGGTGCACGTAGTCTAGATAGGCTGTCTTCTCATTCTCCTATACAAAATTTCTCATTTTTTTAAGTAATACACCACCGAAATGTAGTTTTATGATGAAATAACTTGAATTTTCCTCTAGAGAAACAAATTATAATAACAAACTGCCATTAACACCAAACCCCATTACAATGAAAGGAATGCAAAAGCAGCGCGGATAAATATTGCAAAATTTATGCCATTCCAACTCAATACCATGCTTAAAATGATGGAAATATGCACTACATGATCACACTTCGCAACCCACTATGAGGCAAACATGTTTGCAACAAGAAATTTTGAAAATAATTTAAAAACTTACCATATATAGGTTTGGAAAGACGACCTTGTATGTGACATATAATATTTTCTGGAATTTCATCATATTGTTGTCTATTTTTGGGTGAAATTGTAGGGATGAATGTTACCGTGAAAGAGAATGGAGAGTGAATGATATTATAACTGACCAAATGATTTTTAAAATGAGAAAATAAAATTGGACAAAAATGCCCCTATTTAAATTGGTCAAACTTTGTCATTTTTGTAAAATTTTTTAGGTCAACTGATGGTGGAACTAACATTTTCTATCATTTTGGACTGCATTCTCTAATTTCTCAAAGTTTGGGGCACGTGGTGACACAAATTGAAAGTTGAGGTAAAGTTTGCAAAGAAGGCAAATGTTTGGAATTGTAGCTGTAATTTCCTTCAAATTTGAGCCCTTATTTAAGCCCCATTTTTTGGGTTAATTGATTTCAAAATAGTGATGTTTGAAGAATATTTGGTTGAAAAGTAGAAAAACAACTTGAGTTCACTTGTAAAATCATTTTATTCGGAGAATATATGATTAAAAATAATTTTGAGAAAAAAAAATGAATTTT
>CAIGRQ010177930.1:0-10547 GCA_903798375.1 Fraxinus sp. D2006-0159 | reverse complement strand
AAGGTAGATGAAATCAATAAATGCCCTACTTTAATGCTCAAGAGTTGGTTTTCAAATGTAGGAATAGTGAGGTATTTATAGCACTCAAAACGGCTAAAAGTCCTGGCCATCCGGACGTCCGGATGAACTAGCCGTTAGAGATGTGAAATGATCAAAAAATTGACCGTTGCTCATCCGGACGTCGGGATGGTGATCCGGACGTCCGGTTGGCCAGAGTTGCCTACCAGATGGTTTTCTTCAAGATAATTTGATCAATGTAGGTTTAATTGAAGAATAGCCTTATCCAATCTTTTCAAAGAGAGTGATTTATAAATTCATTTATTTGATAAAAGTATTTANGAAGAATAGCCTTATCCAATCTTTTCAAAGAGAGTGATTTATAAATTCATTTATTTGATAAAAGTATTTATTCATTTGAAAACCGATTTTATGCAATTTCTTTATGTTTTTGAAGAAGTATGATTTTCTTATGCATAAAATTTTTACTTTGAGTTGCTAAACATTTCATGGCCAACGAACGAAGCATTTTACCTTTACATATGTTTGATGTATTAAAAACTTAATGTCTCTTTTCTTCATGAGCTCTTTTTGCTTCTGTTGGTTTGCCGAGTTTGTATAAGCAAGGATTGTTTATTTTCGAATATCACGATCTTGATCTTTTGTGCTTTCATCCTTGATAGTATCCACGATCACTCTAAAACGACACTCGAATACAATTTGCTAGAATTAAAAGTGATTTGTTTGTAATAATCAAAACGAGAAGTCAACCTTAGGTCAACATGATGATTACTGATATGGATACATATACCTAATGTCTCACTAGTTCGATCCAATTGAAATTTAAGGAGTTTTAGATAGAGGTTGAGAAAAAATTAGGTAAGAGTATTACGTCAGCCCCCACCATTCCCACCTGATAATATGTTATAACTTTGTTCTCTAATCAATTCATTAATTATTCGGGACTCCATTTAAGGTCGGCTTCATAATTGCCCGATGGAGCCAACCTCAGTAACCAAAAGGGATATACCATTGGTGTACATTCTCAATTCGGTACTGTACGTTGATTTGACAACAACCAATTAGGGCTAAAGCCTTTGGCACAAATTCCCAACTCGGCACTGTTTTTGATACGACATGAATGAGAAAAATTCATGCCCAATTTTTTCCAATAAAAAGGAGCCCAAGAACTTCATTAGATGGGGGTCTTTTGAGAAGAAACTTGTAGTTAATTAGCAATTATCAATAAAAATCCTTATTTTACATTAGAAGTTGGCTTGAATTCAGTTCTTACAATTTTCGACGTCAACAGTTTGGTGCTAGAGAAAGGCCTTAACTTGTGTAAGCAGCCCTATTTCCCATAAAAGTCACAATAAAAATACCGTCATGGATGATATTTCAGTATCAGGGAATCAATCCCACACTCATCCTGAACAAACCAATATTTCACAAAATATTGGGAGGGGATGAGGTCAAAACAAAGCGGTGACCCTCAAATGACCATCATGAGAGAAGCCATTGAAAGGTTGACAAATGTAGTCAACAGACTGGAGTGAAACCAAACTCACATTCTTCTACTCGATACTGAGGTGGAGTCCCCACGAAGTGAACGAACCAGAAGATCTCCCACCATGATGGCTTTCCATTTCTCAGGGGTTCTCTCGCAACGGCGAAGTTGGTTATTAGGAAAACTAGCAGTGTGTTTGATAGTTTGGGATCTCATCACTCATTAACACCTTAGAGCGAATATGCTGAACCTCGTATGAAACGCCCATTGGAACAGACAGAACTTGAAATGAGCATCTTTAAAAAACGTATTACTGATTTGGAAGCCAAAAACAAATGAAGCACATAGGAATATCACACTAAATAGCATTCCCCTTTTACTGAAGATATTCTTACTGAACTTTTGCCAGAAAAATTGAAAATGCCATAGTTGACTGGGTACGAGGGGGAATGAATTGCCTTAGTTACCTAGACAAACACACTTCCTAGATAGAGCTACAAGGAGAATTTGATGCTATTATGTGTCGTGCCTTTCTACTAACGTTGGGAGATAAAGCTCAAAGATGGTTCATGAGGTTACATTGGAGGTCAATAAGAAATTGGAGTGACCTCGCCATGACGTTTCTTGTTCAATTTATGGGTTCCAAAGCAAAACTCACGCCTAAAGAGCGTCTGGTGAGCATTAAGCAAGTGAAGAGTGAATTTTCAAAAGTTACTCAATAGGTTCAATAAACAATATATGAAAGTTGAAAAACTCTCTGACGACCCTGCACTCATGACAGTCCTTTCCGAGCTAAGGCCTAGATGAGGTTTTGGTGGTCTGTGCATGAAGATGGACCTCAAATATATCATGAATCCCTTAATCGAGTAGAAAAACATATCAGTGCGGAGGAAGCTACTTCAGACTAGGAGGAAACCAAGGTAAATCTACAATCCCCACACTAAACAAAGGAGAAAAAGATGGATAATGGATTCAACCATGAAAAGAAAAATGATAGGAGGGACAGAGATCGTCCTAGGCCTTATTTGGTTAGATTCCATGAATATTACCCATTAAATGCAACATTAGAAGAGGTCTTCCTGCAAACAGGAGAAAAAGAAGCATTCCGCAGATCGCCACCTCAGAAAAAGGACCCAACAAAAAAAAAATAGGGAAAGTACTGTCGATATCACAGGTTGATAGGACACAATACAGATGATTGCTGAAACCTCAAGGAAGAGGTGGAATCTTTAATTAGACGAGATCATCTGCAAGAGTTTGTGGCTAAACCTAGAAAGATGAACCAAGCGTGCAATCAACAACCTTACCAGCGAGGGACGTTTTAACGAGGTTAACCAACTCTTCAAGCTCGGGATCCCCTACCCCGATTTGAGATCAAAATGTTAATATAAGTGGTAATGAATTCATCAAAGGATCAAGGAGAGTAGGCGCAGACTAGCGCGAGATGCATTTTCTAGAATTACGACACTGGCATCGCATCATACTCAGAGTGATTTGGATATTCTGAAGAAGATTCTTATGGAGTTTTACAGGACCAAAGTGGTGCACTGGTAATAACCATGTCTGTTGCTGGCATACAAATATATTGAACTCTTGTGGTAATGAGAGCTTGGTCAACAATATTCTCAAACTATGGAATAAATGGGAATTCAAGAATGGTATCTCCAACCATATTCCAGGATGCTGTAAGGATTATTTGGGGATCCTATTGAAGCCCAAGGTCAAATTGTTTTGACTGTAGAGCTAGACGAGGCCCTTTGTCAGAGAACAATTCTAGCCGATTTTGTGATTGTTGACTTGCCTTTCAATTATAATGCCTAGGGAGACCCATATTGTATACCGCTACTTCCATATCCACTATTGCATAAAGTTCTTCACTCAAAGTGGAGTTGGTGTAGTAAGAGGAAATCAACCCGAGGCTAGTGCTTGTAATGTTGCTCTACCTAGCCTTCATATCCACATCCATATGTTGAGGCGCCAACAAAATGATCAAGTAAGGGAGGCGAAGCTAAAGAGACTGATGGTAGCGGACTCTCTGAGATAGGTATTACTGAAAAACATTGTAGGAATGTGATGGGCTACCATCTTTCGTTCGATGATAAGAAGGTAGATCTACATCCTTATCTTGGAATCTTGGTGGTTTGCCATAGAAGGGGTCATGATTCCTAAGGTTCTAGTTGATACAGGGAGTTCACTCAACATACTCTATACCAACACACTGGAATGGATGGGTATCCTACTAAAATTTTTACAACCATTCTCAAATGCAATTTTAGGACTCGATGGGGCGCTCACCTAAGCAAAAAGGTGGATCAAACTTTCTGTCAAAATCGGCGAATCCCCACGACAAGCTAAGTTGAAAGCTGATTTTATGGTATTGGATTCCAGTTCAACTTATGATGCCATCATAGGGCAGCTCCTACTGTTTAATCTAAGGGCAATTGTGTCCATGTACCATTATTTGCTCAAATTTCCCACGCTTCATGGCGTAGGTCACATTAAAGGAAAAAAAGAACATAGCTAAGAAATGTCGATGAATATCTGCCCGCAAAGAAGAATACATATATTCCCCCATGAGTTTATATGACATATCTCATTAAATCTGACTTTAGCTCATTAAACCCACGTCTAAGGGTCAAGGGGAGAGAGCCTTTGGAAAAACTGGACAAAGTGATGGTTGGACCTGGTGATCTATTGAGGGAGCTCAGAATAGATTACGAACTCTGACCACCCATTCGAGGTCAGATAGTAGAATTCTTCCGACAGAACCTTGATGTTTTTACTTGGGATTATGCGGATATGATAGGGATCAAACCCGAAGTTGCCTGCTATGGGTTGGGTGTCGACCATCTGGTGCGACCTAGGAGGCAACGACGTCGGTTGTTAAATCCCGAGAGGTACGAGGCTCTAAATGAAGAGGTGAAAAAGTTACTTCACAACGGTTTAATCCATGGAGTAAAATATCTTAAATGGATTGTTAACCCCGTCCTTGTAAAGAAAAGTAATGGGGATTGGAGAATGTGCATAGATTTCACTGACCTCAACAAAGCATGTCCTAAGGACAGTTTTCCTCTACTAAGGATAGATCAGATAGTCGATGTGACGACATGACATGAGTTGCTCAGCTTCATGGATACAAACTCAGGGTATAATCAAATCCCTATGTATGAGCCGGATCAGGAACATACCGTTTTCATTACTTACCAAGGTCTTTATTGTTACAGGATGATGCCTTTTGGCCTCAAGAATGCCGAAGCCACTTATCAACATTTGGTCAATTTTATGTTCGCCAAGCAAATTGGTAAAACAATGGAAGTATATGTTGATGATATGCTAATAAAAAGTGCAGATGCCCGAGATCATTGACACCTTGCTGAAATGTTTAAATTCTTGAGAAAGTATAAAATAAAGTTGAATCCACACAAATGCACCTTCAGTGTATGTTTCGGAATGTTCCTAGGTTATCTCGATATCACCGAGGAATCAAGGCAAATTTGAAAAAAAATGGGCCATCATTGAAATGTGAGCCTCGACAAAGCATAAGAAGTTTCAAAGCTTAACTAGACGAATAGCTGCCCTCAATCGCTTTATGTCAAAATCTACTGATCGGTGTAAACAATTCTTCGATGTCCTGTGAGGAAGAAAGAAGTTTGAATGGACTCCTGAATGCCAACTCGCCTTTGATGAACTAAAACAACAGTTGACATAGCGACCGATGTTGTCAAAACCAAGAGCAGGCAAAATATTGATTTTATATCTTGTAGTGTTTGAACATGCTATTAGAGCTGTCTTAGCTAGGGAGGAAGAAGGAATACATCATCTTGTTTACTATGTTAGTAAAATCCTCCATAAAGCCGAGCTCTGTTACTCTCTTTTAGATAAATTAGCTTATGTCATTGTTATGGCAGCAAGGAAGTTAAGACCATACTTTCTGGAAGTTAAGATCATACTTTTTGGAGCATCCTATTGAGATCTTAACTAATCATCCATTAAAGCAAACTTACAGAAGCCTGATATTTCAGAACGGATGGTTAAGTGGGCAGTGGAGCTCAGACAGTTCAACATAAGATACAAACATCGTATCTACATAAAAGGTAAAGCACTTGCTGATTTTGTTGCGGAGTTTAGGTCGAAACCACTAGGAGAACTCCCCAACGATGTACCATGGGAGCTCTTTGTAGATGGATAATCTACTGGGACTCGGTCAGGGACAAGAGTTGTCCTGATTAGTCCTAATCGCTAGTTATTATGTAAAACCTTATCGTTTCACTTCAAGGCTTCCAACAATGAAGCTTAACATGAAGCATTAATAGTTCGAGCGAGGATGGCAAAGGAAATGAAAATTCCTCATTTTGTAGTTTACAGTGACTCTCAATTGGTGGTCAATCAGATTAATGATGCCTATCAAATTAAGGAAGAAAAGATGAACATCTATCTTGACATTGTTAAGTAAGAATACGAAAATTTTTGAACTGTTCTGGTGAAGCAAAATCCCAGAACTCAAAATGGACACAAGTGAAGGAATAGAAGAGTTTGATAGCATTCTTGTAGGAAGAATTCCCTATCCATCCATTGAAAGACTAGAGTTGTCTCCATGATGGTCGATCCCAAGCCTACATGGATGAATGAAATCAGTACCTACTGGTGGAGCGTTAGCTACGAATAATTCTAGGGAAATGAAGTCTAAGCCCAGCATTCAGGATGGAAGAATTTAAAGCCACACATCCTACTGGTGGAGCGTTAGCTCGATCAGATGAGATGGGAATCACTGATTCTACTAAAATGGTTATACTGTATTTTGCTCTTGTGATAGCCAGCTTATCCCCCGTCACTACTGACCTATATGAATCTGCCTCCCATTCCTGTGAACTTTCCTCATCTCCTTCATGAGACCCAATGTTTTCCCTCTCAGTGTTTTGTTCCATATTTCTAGGCTGACCTAAATCTTTTGGATAAATTGTAGAGATTGGGACTAGAGTTATATTTCTTGACAGTCCGAACTTACAGAAGATGTGGATGTGGATGATACTATTTCTTCTATTTGGTTACCCCAAGAATGAACCCTAGATTCTTCCGAACACGAGCAAATGATCGAGGAAATACAATAAAAAGAAAGTTATTTTCTATTGAAGGAAATACCTAGGAATGGACGACCTCACTCAGAAAGAAATGAAAACTCAACGGAAATGTGAAGATTTTTTTTTTTTTTTAAAATTTCTATGAGAGAAAATTAGAAAGCAAAAGAGTGAAAATCAAATGAAAAACCATATTTAAAGAGAGGGGAGATGAAGAAGCAGAATCTGGACCATTAGATGAAAAAGTGGAGGAAAAAGGGATGGTTAGATTTACCATTCCAAAATGACGTTGTTATGGTAGAAGCTTCTAAAAGAAGTCACTGAAGATGCGTGACAGCTCACCAAATTAGATTGTGATACCTATCCAAACCATTTATTGCATATATAAAAAAATGAGCCTATTTTGATCAAGGTCAATCCGTTACTAAAGTAAGCATCAACTTGGAGGGTAACTCTTGACATCCGACCTGACAACGTAAATACGTAATTAAGACCGTTTATTATATGCACTTGGCTCATGATAAAGTCGGATTGTACTTATGACTGTAGTGATTTGAGCGGACATAATGATTGTAGATTTCTTACACATTGACGAAATATTCAATCAATTAATGACATTCAGAAGGAATTACGTCAGTACCCACCAATCAAATGTCATAGCTTTGTTCTCTAATCAATTCATTAATTACTGGGGACCCTATTTAAGGTCGCCCGATGGAGCCGACCTCAGTAACCAATAGGGATATACCATTGATGTACTTTATCAATTCAGTATTTTATGTTGATTTGACAACAACTAATCAGGGCTAAAGCCATTGGCACAGATTCCTAGCCCGCCACTGTTGTTAACAAGGCATGAATGAGAAATATTTTGGCCCCTTTTTTCCTATAAAAGGGGCCCAAGAACTTCATAAAGAGGGGGGGGGGGTCCTTTGAGAAAAAGAAACTTGTAGTTCATACGCAACTATCAATAAAAATCCTTATTTTACATTAGAAGTTGGCTTGATATTAAGTTTTTACAATTCTCAACGTCAAATAGGGATGTTGTCCCAATTTAGTACACCAAGGACTCTCCAAATATATTGGTGTCCCAGAATGAAGAAACCAAATTCTTTTAGATATGTTGAGATCAATGATGAGTTATTCCTCATCACAAGTCCACTAGAAAGATTCTATTGGAGAGGTGTTAGAATATGGTTCAAACAACCCGATTCCAGATTTTAGCACAGAATCAAACAGTGATAACTTGGAACCTCCCACTGAACTAATGGTTTCTAATGAAGTAAATATGTGACAAACTAAATCTTGGAATTTGAAATTAGTACAAAAAAAAACATTTTTTTTCTTTCAAAAACTCGGGTTAAATTATAATTTTCTTAATTTTCTTTTAACTTTGTAGTTACCTTTACAGGTTCTAAAATTCATTGGAAACAAATGATTTAAGGTAGACAACTTTGATTTGATAAATAATGAAACTAAAACAAATGGTTAAAATGAATGTTAGTGATCACTACCCAACGATCAAACTTAGTTGGACCATTTATCAGATTCATAATTTTATGAAATTTTTACAATATTTTCTACTCATTCAAGTACAACATAGTAAGATTTCAGAATTTTCTAAAATCATTTAGGTACTCCAATAGACACTCAAACGAGTGAAAATAAATGTTCTCAGGCACACGAAAAATGGCATAACCTATCCTACCAACCTTCAATTCACTTGATTCCAAATCCATCGGACAGAGAACTCATAGGGCTTTCAAAAACCACTAGTTTTTTTTTTCCAAAATTCAAAGAACTCTATCCAGGATGACGCGACAAAGCTCGGCAGTAAGCTGAAAATCTTAAGTTCTTTAGCAACTTTAATTATATGCAGCATTTAAACCAAATAACAATTTAAATGTTCACATCAAGAGAAAGAACTAGGAAATCTTAAAGAAAGATAAAATAACTTCTTTTAGAAATTAAACGTAAGTTGCATAACTAGTAAGAACTAGAAACTCTTCAAATGTGACTAGTTACACAAATGAAGAACATTTCTCCCTTCGGATCCTCTGCAATCCACGTAAATTCCACTTCCTTGACCATCCTTTATTTGAAAAATTTGTCAACATAGATGGTGTGAGCTTTAAGCTCAGTAGGACTAATATCACACGGTGCACCCTTTAGTTCATAAACATATATATATGGACCAATTATGGCTGTATATAAAATTCTTTGTTCGTAGCTTCAAAATTTCTAACACGCATCACAAGCGCGCGCGTGCGCGCGCGCGCACACACACACACACACACATAATGAACAAAAATGGTAAATACTTGGCAGCACATACCTTGATTTTCTTGAAATATAAAAGAAAAAAAAATATGTAAAAGCCTTTCTCCTTCACACCCTTACTACTCCTTTAAGCTTAACTTAACATAAAAGATATTTTTTGAGAGAAGATAAAAGCAAATTTAGATTTGAGGAGAGATGTAGTGAAAAAATGACTTTCTTCTTCTTGAGTGAAAAATTAAATGGGAGAGTTATATTATCGTTAACCATGTTAAATTGAGTCTTTAACCAGGAATTTTAAGAATTTTATAAAAAATAATTCTAATAAAAGTTTTATAAAACATTTACATAATGAAAAATAGATGAAAATGAACTATTCATATGATTTGTAACCTATCTCTATAAATGCCATTAATAAAACAATCATTCCTCCAATTAACTTTATATAATTGTTCTCAATGTGCAAAATGAGGAGTTTTTAACTTAAAATAATTTTATAAAAATATTTTGTGAAAACATTTGCATGGTGTTTCAAACTTGAGTTACCTATGTGCCATACCATGTATCTGACCATTTTGGCAACCCAGTTATTCATTAAATTTTTGTAATCAAATTTACTTAAACTTAATGTCTTAAATTTTTGGGCTTTTAAATAACTTATGCTTTGGGCTTTGGGTCGAGCCTCCATAGCTCGCTTCTTAAATGAGCTACATCAACCAACTTAAAAATATAAATTTCGAGACCTTACATCCCTCACACATTAAAAAAAAAATTCATCCTCGAAATTACCTTAAATCAAACAAACAGTGTCAGATACTTGCTTTAATTTCTGCTTCTGTTTTCCAAGTAACTTCCTCTATCCCGTGATGTAGCCACTGAATCTTGAACAATGAAATTTCCTCAGTCCTTAATTTTTGTACCTTTCTTTCCAAAATATCAATTGGAACTTCTTCGTAAGATAGGGTCTTTTTGAACATCTAATATTTGATAATTCACCACATGACTTGGATCATGAGCATGTTTTCTTATCATAGACATGTGAAACACTTCATGCACGATAGAAAGTTCAGGTGGTAGAACTGACTAATACGCTACGTTACCAACCTTGTTAAGAATTTCGAAAGGTCTTATATAACGTGGTCTCAACTTGCCTTACCAAACCTTAGTACTCTTCATAGGTATCACTTCTAAGAAGACCTTTTCACCAACTTCAAAATTCAGGTCTTTTCTTCTATTTTCCACATAACTCTTTTATCGATCTTTACCTGCTTTTATGCTATTTTTGATCTTATCGACTGCTAGAACTATTTGTTCGATGATTTCTGAATCTAAAATACTCTTTTCGCCAACTTCATCCCAATGAACCGGTGATCTACATTTTCTACCATCGAGAATCTTGTATGGTACCATACCAATGGTAGACTGAAAACTGTTGTTATATACGAATTCTACCAACGGAAAGTATGACTTCCAACTTCCTCCTAGGTCTAATACACAAGCATGCAACATATCTTCCAATATCTGAATTTTAGATTGACCATCTCATTGGGGATGGTAAGTTGTGCTTGTAACACCCCGACCCGCATGGATCGAAATGTCACTAGATGTTTACTTACCTGTAGACCGTAGACTTAATAATATAATTAACCATACTTTTAGCAGAAAACATAAAAATTTAACTTAAAAATTTA
>CAIGRQ010177920.1:0-11460 GCA_903798375.1 Fraxinus sp. D2006-0159 | reverse complement strand
ACAAATAGAACTAATAATGTACATATAATGATGTTAGGTTGTTGCTCAAAATATATGTTATTTGGAAGTTTGATTCATGGAAGAAGCCTAGATAATTTTGTTAGAAGTCCAGATTGATGAGGGATCAAATTTCATCATGAATTGGGAATTTGATTGATGAAAGGACTTTATAAGGAAGTGTTTTGGAAGCATTGCATCCAAAAAGGGGCGCCTAGGCGTTGGGTCGCAATGCAAAGGGAGGCAGCCAATGTTATTTAACCCAATTCTTAACAAATTAGTATTAGAGCTAAAATTTATTTATTTATTTATTTTGCAGTTCTTGGAAAGTCCAAATTGGTTATTAAANGCCAATGTTATTTAACCCAATTCTTAACAAATTAGTATTAGAGCTAAAATTTATTTATTTATTTATTTTGCAGTTCTTGGAAAGTCCAAATTGGTTATTAAAGTGAGTTTGAACAATGTCAATTTTTTTTGGGGATGACAAGTATAAAATTTCATATTCCACTTTTGGATCGCAGCAATAAATTTTCTTTGTGGCAAATTAAGATGCGATTGCTCAATTGGACTTGGATGATACTTTGTTAGGGGAGGATAGAGTGCCTGCAAAAATGATTATGGAGGAGAAGCAACACAAGGATCGTAGAACCCTCTCACAGATACATCTTTATCTTTCTAATCAAATTCTTTAGGACGGGTAAAGGAGAAAAGTGTCGCTGGATTCTGATTGAAATTGGAGCAGCTTTGTATGACAAAATGTTTGACCAGTAAGTTATACTTGAAGCAGTGCTAGTATTCTTATCGCTTGACAAAAGGTAGATCTTTGAAAGATCATCTATCGGTGTTCAACAAAATAGTCGTTGATTTGGATACCATGGTGGTCAAGTACGATGAAGACGATTTAGGGTTGATATTGTTATGTTTGTTGCTGCCTTCATATATAACTTTTAGAGATATTATTCTCTACAATCGGAATACTCTTACTATTGAAGAGGTATATGATGCACTTTATTCCAAAGAGAAGATGAAACATCTGGTCGTCGAGTTTTGTTATTTGTAAGAGGAAGACGATTGGTTGTGGAAGTAGCAGAGTCAATGATAGCAACAGTGATAAAGTATGTATTCGAATGACAAGGGACATATGAAGAAGAATTGCTAGGAGTGGCGGAACATGAATAAGTTTGCTACTACAGATCAAAAGAGATACTGGGAAATTCTGATGAGGTTGTCTTAAAGAAGAAGATTGCAGTGACGGAGATCTTTTGGTGAGTTCGGTGGTGACTCCAAATCTGAAGAGGATTGAATTCTTAATACGACTTGCACTTTTTATATGTGTTTTAATTAGGAATAGTTTTCTTTATTTGGAATAGTTATAAGGGATTTTATGGTGATGAGAAATAATGAGTCTAAAAAAAAGATAGTTTTGATAAGGTTAGAATCAAGACATTTGACGGGATGATTAGGACACTTGATTTAGTGAGATATGTTCTAGGTTTAGAAAGAAATATTATCTTCTTGAGTACTCTCGATTCAAAATGGTATAGGTATATTGATGGAGGTGGAGTTTTGAAAGTTGGTAAGGGTGCCAGGGTTGTATTAAAGGGGTGGAGAAAGTTTCGATTATATGTTTTGGAAGGTTTGACGGTCATTGTTGAAGTAGCTACAGTTTATGGTTTGCTAAGCAATAACTCAGGTGTTTGATAGGTATTTTATGCACTTATTCAAGTTTTAAAATGTAGACATTTCGTAGTTTTTTTTAATGAAATATAACCTAATTTATTATATAATGTGTTATTAAGTAAACTTGAAATAAATAAGAGAAAATTGGTGAAAAAGAACAAGATCCAAAGTTTGGGAACTAAAGTGTAAATATTCCAATGTTGTGTCGGACCTCATGATGAAGATTTGAGAATGTTATGGGTCAATTGGATGTAAATGAAGTAAAAATGAGTGAAATATAATCAAAATATTTTCACAAATCAATTTTCAACAACACATGTATGTTCTATATTTTTATTTGAAGATTGAGGCCCATTTTTGACCTCGTAACCGTTCAAATTAGAAAAACGTTATTTCAATTAATGTTGTAGCCCTTTGAGTTATCATTGCAACGAAATTCGAATTGTCTCAATCGAATATTGGAGGGGGGCCGGGGGGGGGGATGTTATGATAAAATACTAAATGGTGTGAAGTGTTAAATTTTTCCTAAGAGACGGTGTGTGCTACAACCACGACGTCGAGGCACCCAGGCACCCCAAATCTACCGAAAGAGCCAAAATTTTAACCGAAAGGGTTGTTGAGGTACCACGTATTATGCATTCCAAGCGTTGTCTGCTGTTGTCTAGGGTGCAGATTTTTGGCCCTTTTAAAACCCAAAAAGACTCCAAATCTAGGGAAAACATTAAGGGAACTATAAATACAAAAGGAGAGGAACGTGAGGAGGGTTCCACACATTTAGAAACAAGCGACACAACTTGAGAATTAAGAGAACAAATCAAGGGAGAAAAACAACAAGAAATCAAAGATTTGAAGATTGATTCTAACAAGAAAACATATTGTGCAAGATTCATCTGCTTATCTTCATCTATATTCAAAATCTGGTGATGTACTCAATGAATATCTATTGTTTTTCTTTCTACATTATGAGTGACTAAATGCTTTATTAAGGCTAACAATGTAATCTATTTGAAACCCTTTATTTTTTTTATTCAGAATTTTAGTTCTTTCAAAGTATATGTGTTGATTTTATTTATGAGTTTTAATACTTTGAATTACTTGAAAAATAATTCAATAATTTTGTGAATTTATTACGGATTGAGATGTAAGCTTTAGATTTAGATCACATAGTAAAACTTGATAATTTAGTATAAAACGTAGAGATACTTATGCTAATTATGACGATCGTTACATGAATTTTTAAAACATAATTGCATTTAACTAAAATTGATTCATATAGAGATATTGAATTGAATTAGTTAAATAGACTCAATGAGAACTCGAGAGGGATAAATTAAAAATAATAGAAGAATTCGATCGAGTACTACATTAAATTTGTGAATCTTGATTTAAGAATTAAAGGGGGTCAATAGATGAAATTGTGACCCAATATCCATTTCAAACTTTCAAAACCTATATTTGATTATTTATGTCCATTTAGGTTAAATTTGTAAATCTTGATTTAAGAATTAAAGGGGGTCAATAGATGAAATTGTGACCCAATATCCATTTCAAACTTTCAAAACCTAACTTTGATTATTTATGTCCATTTAGGTAACATTAGTATAATTAGAAGAATTTTGATAATCAGTCAAAAACATATTCTTTGTTTTTCATCAAATAGGAGTTAGGAATAGTAAATTAAGTATTAAATTATAATTCTCAGGGGAACGCAACAATAGAGTTGGTTGTGATTTGGTTGTTCATGATGATTCGAGTATGTTTGGTGAATGGCTGGAGCGGTAGAGAACCAGATGACTCAAGCAGGTTTAGCGTGCAAGATAATTCTACTGGTAAGTAGTGCTTGAATTTTTTTCGAAGTTTCTAAGTATGTCCTGAAGGGACATGGTGTAAAAGGTGGTGAATGACTTGAAGAGTAAAGACTTAATTCATTGCTATGAAATTTGTGTTAATGTAGCGTTTGTTAGATTAAGACTAAGATTCCATGTGATTTGGAAGTTTGATTAATATAGGAAGCTTATATAATTTTGGTTTGGAAGTTCGGATTAATAAGTAATCAAATTTCATCATAGATTGAGGGCTTGATTGGGGAATGACTTTGGAATGGATAAAAAAGTGTTTTGGAAGCATTAGTTTGAGATGGGGTGCCAATGCCTATAGTGCAATGGGAAATAGCGGCGTGCCGTTTGGCCACAATAAGCCATCGTCCCAACACCATCTTAAGGCACCGTGGCGTCGAGGATGGTTGCTTCACTGGTATGGGAAAATTTGTTTCCTTGTTGATTTCTATAGTATTTTTTGTTCTCTATTTTATCCATAACTTCAAGATTAGGTTCCTATATATACTCCATGTAGTGTAGGCTTTTCATAAGCTCAACTAACAATAAGATCATTGTTGTATGCATTGAAAACTTGAAGATGATTATCAAATCTTGTAAAATAATTTTAGTTTATTGGTATATTGAAATTCTCCTCATTTTCCAAATAAATTTTGTATTCTTGTGTGATCCATTATTTTTCATATTGCTCTTATTTTCTCATCTTTATTATATAGCTTAGTTCTCAACAAATGTAATATTATTTGCTTTGTATCTGCTCAACCTAGATTTCCATTATGGAGTTATTTCATAGAAGGCTTAGTAAATTGTTCCACAAATTTACCATTTACCACATGCAAGTTTGGTAACAATTAATTAATAAGATCATTCGATCATGCAAAATGACTATATTGTCCCTTTATTATAATCATTCAACTTTATGTACATTATTAACCACTCAAAAATTCAACTAATTCTAACGTACTAAAAGTAGGAATGACAAAAGAATCGAAAACGTACGTTGCATTGCTTAATTGGGATAGATCTTGTACCACCCTATTGCCATCATCCATTATTTTAAAAAATTCAAAACTTGTTGCAATCATCCATTCTAAAATAGTTATGAAACAAACTTCCATTCCTTCTGGCGGTGCAAGGTGTTTCTACTATAATAAACAAATGTTGCTTGCGAAATGAGGTTGGGGCTTTCTTCCCCGTTGCACCTCTGACGTTAGAATTAGTAAGGGATTTAGGAATGTAGACTTAGAAAGAAAAGATAGAATGTGTATTCATATATAGAATGTGTATTCATATAGCTAAAATTTCAAGACTCATACCAGTCTCACCTTAGGAGTGTTTATAGGTGTATGAAACCATGTAATTGTTCAGTGGTTATTGTGTCACGTGTCCTACATAGCACCTCCCACTACCTCAACGTTCTAAATAGATGACCTCTGCCTATCCAAAGGTTGGTCGTGTCTATGATAGCCGTTGAATGGTTCTTATCCAACTCATAGGTATTTTTATGGTTAAGTGACATGTTGGCCTCGTAGTGGTAAAGGGCCTCATAATGAACACAAAAGGCCTTATAGTGCTAGAAGGTCTAGTATGAACGTAGATGACATCATAATGGTCAACGGTCCATAATGGTATATGACATAGTATGAACTAGAGGACCTTACAATGGTAGACAGTCTAATATGAACGTAGAGAGCCTCAGAATGATACAACCTAATATGAACGTAGATGGCCTCATAGTGGTCGACGACCTAACATATGGTGCTTTATGTAGAGAGCCTATTGAGTATTCATCACCTTGTTGACCATCATAGATAATTATTAATGGCCATATAATATCACTAACCCATCTACCGCTTGTCGATATTTATCAATAAGGGATACGTCTTCACTTTTTCCACGCTGATTAATTTTTTGTTTAAATTAACTCATCACATATCAACACTTGGTATAATATAAGTGGGTCGAGCAGTCCAAGTGGCCCATGGTAATGGATGTACTGTACAAATGGCACCCCATGGATGGGTTTGATTTTGGGGGAAAGTTTCCCCATAAAAACCTTAAAATTTCCCCTATATAAGGGTGGAGACCTCCATTTTACCTTCACTACTCCACTTGCAAAGATTCTAGTTCCTCTAAACACTTAAGGTAATTTCTTCATTTTTTTCTTCCTTTATCCTAGTTTTTTAAGTTGTCTTCTTTCATTCTATCATAATGCATAAAACTAATTTAACCTCATCCTCTGACAAGAGTAGATGAAGAGGCGAACAAGTTGACTAACCCATTGTCGGATGGGCCGATCGACAGCTGACCAGCACAGGACCTCTTCGAGGAACGTCTTGGTCAACAATTTTCGACTAGCCCTATCGATTCTCCCTTTGGGGTCAATCGATACCTCCGTGACTTCGATAGCTCGACCCATTTAACTAAACTTCATGTATATGTTGACAATTATGTTTATAGAGCCATGGGCTTGAAGAGAGACTTCACGAGTCTGACCCCATGAGGTTACTATGTATAAAGACATTATGGAATGTGGTTTCGATTCCCCATCCATTCCTTCTTTGTTTCAATTTTCAATGAATTTCACCTTACTCCTAGCCAAATAAATCCTAACTTATGGAGAAAGGCATTGTACTTCTTATATATCTACCTTAACAAGGAGATCCCTCTTTCCGTAGACCTCTTTAGGTGTGTTTTACCTCTAGAGTCCTTTGCGCTTTCCAAAATTTAGAAATTCCAACAGTGAGTGAAAGTCTTGATTCTTTTTTGTTCGGCCTTCCGAGGGTCAATTCTCATTCAACACTAGTTGGAGACATCCTCAAATTTATCTCTTCAATAGTTGTTGAGCTTACTTCTCTTTTAAGCACACACATCCAACAATTGACCTATATACCACCTCTTGCACCCGACTTAGGGTCAATTTTGACTATGAAGAATATGTTTGTAGTCAGGGATTGGTGGAACTACTAGTAGGTTCTCTTCCCATGTACTTACCTTTACACTTGTATCTATATTTACTCACTATTTTTCAGCCCGATGAACTCAATTGTGTGCATGCAGACACGAACTTTGATTTGGATGACGTGTGTACACCTTGCATTTGCCGAAAAACGATGAGAGATTTATCCTTACTGATGGTAGGGTCTTGTATATTTTCCTTTTATTTCTACACTTACGCTCACCTTCATTTTTTTTTCTTTGAGCATGATGGATTTTATCTTGCACATGCAAACATAAAGTTTGACCTCCATGATACCTTGGATTCCATACTCAATTACGGGTATGAGAGTGATGAGGACTTGTCTTTCATTCCATTGAAGAGAAAGAAAACTGCGGATGGGGGGCGAGATTGTATGTTGCCAGAACACCTCATGACGTTTAGATGAGCCTATTGAAGCATTCCTACCATCAGAGCTTAGAGGGGGCAGCTTGAGTTATGTCAGGTTCGAGAGCAAAGGCTTTTTGCCCCTGAGGCTATAATGAGATGAGGATACTTAGGTCTTTGGTTACGCTTGCTCATTCCATGGAACTTACCGTACGAAGTGCTGACAATGTAAAGAAGGCTTTGGCGATCTACACCCAGTGGGTAAACTTCCTACTATACTTCCTCCTTTTTATTTATATCTATTCTCTCGAGCATGCCTAATAATTATTTATCATTTTGTCTCTTCTCCTATTAGGTTATGGCCTTACAGACTGAGCTTGTTGGGTCAAGTCACCGTCAAACATTGGAGCTAAAAGCTCTTGCAGAAGCAAAGAAGAAAGAAGCTCACAACTACATTAAGAAAGTCTCTTCTTTGAAGTAGTCTCACTATGCTTTAGAGGCCCCGAGCGTGCGAACAAGAGATAGAAAATGATAATTTGCGATCCATTTTGGCCTGAGCACCAAAAGAAGCAATGGAACGATATAAGGCCTCGACGGAGTATGCTAGAGACCTAGAGGCGTAAATCAATTTTAGATTATGCCAATGCCTTACATTCAGATGGGGGAAAGAGATGGTGGCATCCATTAAATTAGCCAAGGAGTAGGTAGCTGTTGAGTACCCATCTATTGATCTTTTAGGTTTCGATAGGTTTCTGGTATAGCACAAGGGGAGATTAGTAGAGCTAATCAATCCAAGACATTCGGGCACACATCGCGAGGATTGAGCGAAGGGACTTCCTACTTAGGTTGATGGAGTATTTCGTTGATGATATTCTAGCATTTCCCATTGTTATTTATTTTTGTAATTTGATTGTCTAGTGGTTCTTCCTGGTCCAGGATGTGGACAAAAAATCACCCTTTATTTTAAGTATAGTTGATTTCTCATTGAACATTATTGTTGTTTAGTTTTACTCCATCTATCTTGTCATATAGACTACACTTGCTAATGTGTAAAAGTTAAGTTGTCTATTATCGTACAACTTTTTTTAGTCGATTGCGTAGTAGTTAGTGGGTACGACAAATAATGGTGGTGTATTTGGCTACATAATGGCCAACTATCAGCCATGAATAGTCATATGATCAACATGCGTGGGTCGATTGCTATACGATCAACACATTGCGTCTATTACAGGCTTGGGCTAGCGATTTTGATTTTTATATTTCAATTGTGGATCCTTAACTAGTTTTGTGGTTTTGTTGCTCATCGTCTTATCCTTGGACTATGTCAAATTGAGGAGCCCCTTGGGCTACGTTGAATTGTAAAGCTCCCTGGGCTGCGTTGAATTGTAAAATCCCTTGAGCCATGTTGAATTGTATATCATGAGTGTCTAGCGATGCATAGCTCTTCCTAGTCGAATTGAGCTTCCATATGTTGTTATCTCTCCAATGATCACATTTTATCACTCTAGCTTTGGGATGAAGAGGACCCTCAACGTTTTCATTGCCTATGTCATTTCTCACATAATTGGTTAAGAACCCCCATCTTAGAAGGTATTCGGTCTCCTCCTTAGGTTGCATGCAATTTTCAATATCATGTCCATGGTCCTTATGTCTTTCATGTCTCCATCAACAACTTTGCGCGTGGGGTGTTCAAAAGAGTGAAGGCCTTAACCTCCTCTCACCTTTGCCTGGTCGATTCATGCCCCATTTTTAGCTTATTTTTGTCAGTGGGTTTTTGTTCATCAATTGACTTTTACTTGTGACTTTTTGGCTCTTACCCGTCACTAAGATTTTTTGTGACCTTCTCTACCTCCTCAATGTCAACATACTTCTCTCTCTTCAGCAATTCTTGCATTGATTCAAGGGGTTTTTGGAGAGTGACATCTTAAAGGCTCGGTACCATGTCTCATTAATCAATGCAGTTACTATTACTAAAATTTGAAGATCCTTTATACCAAGTGTTACCCATCTAAACCTAGCCAGTATTCCTGCAATGGTTTATCTCTCTTTTATACAACTTGTATCAACCCAATAATCGTCTTCCTCTTCCTTTTTCTACTAAAGAAGTAAGCCCCAAAACTTTTAGAGATCTCATTAAATATTTTGATAGACCGGGGTTCCAAAGTTGCTACCCAATCTCTGGCCTCTCCTTAGTATAGGGTAAAAAGACAGGCACAAGACTGCGTCTGGGGATGCATAAACTTTCATCAAATCAATGAAGGTCCACAGGTGGTCAAGCGGATCCGCTCTGTCATACGCCTTTAACATAGGATATTAGAAGCTTTTCGATTGAGGGACTTCCATGATCTTGGGTGCATACGAGTCTTCTTCCAAAATCATTTACGTGTGACTGCCTTTCCTCTTAGATAATGCATTGTCCATCTTCTTGACCATCATTTTCTCCATCTTTTGTACCAAGTCTACCATGGGACGTGGAACCTGTAGAACCGCAACCTCAGGAGCCCCTAATTCTCCTGTTATTGGCTAAATAAAGGTGGGACAACCTCTTGTGCCACTTGAGACGGTTGTTGCGCATAACCTCCGACATGTTCTGTGGTGGGACTACGACTTTCTGCAATTGACTTGGCAAGAGGTTCATCATGGCTGCCAATAAGTCTCCAAAATACTGAATTAGCTCTGCTCACATACTACAGCGGTGGATCATGACCCCTTGCGACGGACTCTGACTTCGTCTACGCCGTGTTGTCGACCAAGCGTGTATTACTCCTAGTTCATCTTCTTGACATTGTTTTTGTGTTCGGTGGTTCCCATGAGCAGCGCCAATGAAATAGTTATGAGTTAAACCTATGTCCCTTATTAACAAGCAAGGTGTTTCTATTACTCCGATATACAAATGTTACCTTTGAAATGAGATTGGGGCTTGCTCCCATGTTGTACCTTTGGTGTGAAAATTAGTAAGGGATTTATGAACGTAGATTTAGGAAGAAAAAATAAAATATGTATTCAGATATCCAAAATTTCAAGACTTGTAACTCTCGCCTTTGGAGTATTTATAGGTGTCTGAAACCATGTAAATGCTCAGCGGTTGTTGTGCCACATGTCTCACCTCCCACTACCCCTCACATTCTAAATGGAGGATCTCTTCCTATCCAATGGTTACTTATGTCTATGATAATCGTTTAACGCTTTCCATCCTACTGGTGATTGTTTTTATGGTTAAGTGTTGTGATGGCCTCTAGTAGTAAAGGGCCTCATAATGAACACAGAAGGCTTCATAGTGTTGGAAGGCCTAGTATGAACGTAGAGGACCTTATAATCGTTGACGGCCTCATAATGAAAGACGGCTTAGTGTAAATAGAGGGCCTCATAATAGTAGACATTCTAGTATGACATAGAGGGTCTCATAGTGGTTGACAACCTTATAATGGTAGACGCGCTAGTATGAACGTAGAGGGTCTCATAGTGGTTTACGACCTCAATGGTAGACGACTTAGTATGAACGTAGATGACCTCATAATGTCGACGACCTCATACTAGTAGACGATCTAGTATGAAAGTAGATGACCTCATAGTGGTCGATGGCCAAGCATATCGAGTAGTTTCACCTTGTTGGCTATCGTAGATAATTATTGGTGCCACTTAAGATCAAATTCCAACTTTTGTTATATTTAAATCCCAATTATCCACATACTCCTAGAATTTAATGAAAAATATTAAAACTTATATTATAATCAGGGACGGGATTGCCCCGCCTACCTTAACCGACGATCGAAGACCTTTTCTTACCCCTACCTCATCGCTATCTATATCTAAAGGGGGTGTATTCAATTGAGACTTTTAATAACGTTTTGGGATTTTAAAAATGTTAGGGGTATTCAATGTAAATCTTTGAAAACTCTATAAAAATATTGGTGTAATCAATTGAGACTTTTATAAACTTTTAAAAAGTCTTTTAAAGTGACGGTGTATTCAATTGAAACTTTTTAGAAGTCTCTATAAGTTTTAGGGTATTCAAATTTTTATGACTTTTATAGAGGTCTTCCTGGTACTAACTTTTAAACAGAAAGTACTAAAATAAAATCTCAAAATTTGTCTATCATTAATCACAAGATTTTGGGAGACCTTCACATAAAACATAAAAGAAATAAATATGTATTTTTTTTAATATTTCTCTTTCCTTTTCTCTTCAACGAATATTAGAGTTATGATTAAAATTTATTTTTTCTATTGATTATATGAGTTTCTATAAATCTCTAAAAAAATCCATGAAATCAACAAAGTCATCACTTAAAAAAAGTCTTATCAAAATTTTCAAAAATCTCAATTGAATACACCCTCTAAATTTACATTTTAAAAAAATTTCCTCTAAAATGAACGTGTAAGGAAAAATCAAAGATTTTCTTGACTCGAGTAGGGTTCAAATCCACATTATCAATAGTCAACTCTATAGCTCTATTGACTAGACTATCCTTGAATAAAGCTATTTGTACAAAAAAAATTGACAAAAACCTTGACAAAATGCAAGGTGGCGCCCCCTATTGGTGGGGCGCCTAACGCAGTGGGGACCGCGGCAGGCGCCCCACCAATAGGGGCGTGCCACCTTGCATTTGTCAAGGTTTT
>CAIGRQ010177905.1:0-15200 GCA_903798375.1 Fraxinus sp. D2006-0159 | reverse complement strand
TCAATTTTCGAAGTCATTACGGGATATCAAATGAAGTCGAGAATATCACGAATGAGAGATTTGTTGATGGTAGTACGAATGTTTTTAAGAAAATAAGAAATCGTATCCAAACGAGGAGCAATGACCACATTTTTGTAAGATTCTTTTACGAAACTTGGATATACATGTTCCTCTAATGTAGCAATAGACACCCAACCCATATTTTCAAAATATTTCTCCATGTGAATTTACCTATTAAAATTAGAGATTTTTCAAAAGGGTTTGCCAGTACATCAGGTTCCATGTCGAATTCTTCGTCAAATGGAGTCGTTTTCCTATTCTTTTGGACCCTGTCATGGCAATGAAATTGATGAAGTGGCGGAGAAATGAAGAAAAGAAAATAGGACTAGGGTTTCGGATCTTTTGGGGAATTTGAATGTAGTGGATGAAAGTTCGATTATTTAAGGAATCTCAAGTGTAGAAGTAATGGGTTTTTGAATTAGAGAGGTAATTAATGATTTGGAGGTGGAAAATGAAGAGTGTAGAGGAGAGAAACGTGAGAGAAGTGAAAGAAAATGGAAGAGAAAAAACCTGTTATGTGATTATAAAAACCGAAATCCCATTAATCTGGATGTCCAGGTTTGCAAAGCTGGGTGAGCATGTGTTCTTCTGTCAATCCAGACGTTGTTTATAGTTAGTCCAGTTCCTTTTTTCAGTAGAACATACCAAATCAAATATATAGTGAATATTAAATAATGCGGCATATTAAAATCAAAAATGTGAGAGCATATAGTATGGATTTCACTTAGTTTTGCAATTCTAATTCTTCAATAATCCCTAAACCTCTTTGAAAATGTGAGAATATCGGCCAATTGATTTTCTATGTTTACAAATTCTAACACAATATCTCCCTTTTGAGCATGATCTCTAAAAAGTTATGTCTAATCTCAATATGTTTTGTTCGAGAGTACAAGATTATATTTTTAGACAAGTTTATGGCACTAGTGTTATCACACATGATAGGTACATGATCGAATGATATGTGGTAATCACTAAGAGTTTATTTCATCCATAACATCTGTGCACAACAATTAGCGGTTGAGATATATTCAGCTTCGGTGGTAGACGATGTAAAGGAATTTTGTTTCTTACTATACCTTTACACAAGTGCAAAACCTAGAAAATGACAAGTTCCACTAGTACTTTTGCCATCAATTGTGTAACTGACCCAATCGGAATAAGGATAACTAAGTAGATCAATGTAAGTCCCTTGGATACCAAGGCTCTAATATTCTAGTACGACTAAGATATCTAAAAAAAACTTACGACACTAAGTTGTGACTCTTTAGGATTTTATTGAAATCTAGTACATAAACACACACTAAACATAATATCGGATCTTTGCGATTAAGTAAAGAAGTGATCCAATCATACATCGATATTTTGTAATAGCAAAGAAAGTACCATAGTCATCTCTATCAAATTTTATGGATGTACTCATAGGAGTGTTCATTGGCTTCAAGTTATCCATTTCAAACCCTTTGAGCATGTTATATATATACTTATTTTGATTGATGAATATTACATCACTAGTTTGCTTAATTTGGAGATCAATGAAGAATTTAAGTTCTCCCATTATACTCATTTCAAATTCCATGCTCAAACATTTCAAAAATTCTTCACAAAAATAGATATCAGTTGCACCAAATATAATATCAACATAAATTTAAATAACAATCATGTCATTCTTTTGAGTTTTGACAAAAAAATAGTAGTATCCACTTTTCCTATTAAAAAATTATTTGAAAATATAAATTTGCTCAATTTTTTATACCAAGCTCTAGGAGCTTGTTTTAAACCTTAAATAATCTTTCTAAGTTTAAAAATACAGTCCATATACTTGTAATCTTTAAAATCGAGGGGTTGCACAACAAAGACTTCTTATTGAATAAAGTCATTTAAAAATGAACTTTTAACATCTATTTGATAAAAAGTGAATCATTTTTGAAAAACAAATACAAGAAGCATGCGAATAGATTCTAATCTAGAAATCGGCGCAAAGATTTCTTCAAAATCAGTACATTCTTGATTGTAACATTAGGCCACTAATGTAGCCTTGTTACGTACAATTATCCAATTTTTATCTCGTTTATTTCTAAAACCCCATTTTGCGTCGATGACAGTTTAATCATTTGATCTAGCGATTAAATCTCAAACACGATTTCTTTCAAATTGATTTAGTTCTTCTTGCAAACTAGAATCCAAAATTCATCAAACTTGGCTTCCTTGAGACTTTTTAGTTCAAGTTGCCAAATGAAAGCACAACTATTTACATGATTTCTAGTAGAAACTCCAGTAGTAATACCTTTGGATGGATTACCAATAATTAGTTCTTTTAGATGAGAATGAACGAACCTCCATTCTTCTGGTAGAAAATGATCATTGTGTACTTCAGTAGGTTCTACTTCACTTTGTTGAACGTTTGCTCCCTCATTGTGTTCATCTTTTGGATCTTCTTTATTTTGATCTTAAATAGTTATTTGTTCGAAAGGAATATCACATCATTAGCAATATCTTTCTCATGATTAAAATGGTTAGTTTCATCGAAAATGGCATATATGGATTCTTCAACAACTAGAGTTCTTTTGTTAAAGACTCTATAAATTTTGCTAGTCGATGAATATCCTAAAAAAACTTCAATATCGAATTTTGAATCAAAGTTTTCCAAATTTTCTTTTGTGTTCAAAATAAAGTATTTGCAACCAAAAACTTTGAAATATCCAATATTTAGAATGCTATTTTTCCAAATCTCATAGGGGGTTTTAGTTTTCTTTCCACTAACTAAAACTTTATTAACAATATTGCAAGCGATGTTAACGGCTTCAACTTAAAAGTATTTTAGCATGCTATTTACATTTAGTATGGTTCTAACCATTTTTTGCAATGTCCAATTCTTCCTTCTACTACACCATTCTATTAAAGAGTTTCTAGGAGTCGAAAAATTATGTTCATATCTATTTTTATTGCAAAAATTAGCAAAAGTGATATTATCAAATTCTTTATCATGATCGCTCCTAATAGTTGTAATGAGTATCATTTTTCATTTTGAACATTTTTGCAAAAATATTTGAATGTAATTAGAGCTTCATCTTTAAGATTTAGGAATAGAACCTAAGTGAATACAGAGAAGTCATCGACAATGACAAAAGCATAATGTTTTCCACCCAAGCTAGCGATACTAAAAGGTCTAAAAAGATCTATGTGGAGTAGTTGAAGTGATTTTGTAGTCGAAGAATATAGTTTAGGTTTAATAAGCTTTCATTTTTTTACTAAATTGACAAGCATCACAAATTCTATCTTCATCAAACTTTAAATTTGGAAAACTTTTGACAAAATAATTTTGGAAATTTTCGAGAGGATCCATGCTAATATGACCTAATATCTTATGCTACAATCACATATCCTCCTTTAAACTTGATAAACATTTTTTATCACTTTAAAATTTAATATTTATAATATAAATATCTTTGCTTTAACTTCCTATAAACATCACATCTCTTGATGTAGCATCTTTATTAAGGCATTTAGAATAATTGAATTTAATATGATAACAAATTTATCACATAATTGATTAATATTAAGCAAAATATGTTTGAGGTTATCTACCAATAATACATTTTCAATAGAAGGAGAGAATGAATACCAATGTTTCCAATTCCAATATTTTTCCTTTTACATTATCTCCAAATGTGACATGACCTCCATCATTTCGAAATTTGATAGTAACATTCTATGTTTGGTCATGTTCTATGAACATCTATTATCCAATATCATTTGCTCTTCATATTCATTGGTACAAAAAATAGTTTTTTTTTTTTAAAAAAAATCTTTGGTACACATACAAGTTTGGGTCCTTGGTAATTAGCTTTATTGGATTCTCGAATCCACTTGTTCTTTCTTTCGAAGTGTAATCTCTTTTGCATATACAATTATAATCAACGTGTTCATCTTTGTTGCAAAAGTTACATGTAGTTTTTGAAAGACGGGTGTTTGAAGTTTTGACAAATAGATTTTTGATGGATTTTTGTTTCAAAAATGATTAATATACAATTCCTCCTTTATCAAAAACAGACTTTTGATCACCAAGTATTAAATCAAAATTCTTCTTACATTGAGTAAATTTACAAATAATCTTAAGTCTCAACATTTTCTTTCAAAGATGAATTTTCTTTAATTCATAAATCATAACCAACTTTTTCTTTATGAGTTTCTACAATTTTCTTCATTTCATTTTTCAACAAATAGTGTTTCTTTTTAAGAATACAGTTGTTTAGAGCAAGTTTTTTAAATTCCTCAAAATTTCATCATAAGATGTAGATATATCATCATATGAATATTTTTCAAGAGAATTTACCTCATTTTCGATTGTCATAAAGCACATGTTGGCAATTTTTTCATGACTCATTTTCATCGCTTTCATCTCATGTTGTTTGGAGTGCCTTTTCCTTGATAAATTGAGCTCTTCATCACTCATATTTTCACTTGTAGTTCCTTCTTCAATTGCGGATTTAAGAGAAATTTGGCGCATAGGAGGCTCATTTGATTCATATTTGTTTTCATTGTTTTCTCCTTAGTTTCGGTGTTGTTGAACTCATATGTCATCAAGGTTCCAGAAAGTTCTTCCAAATGATATGAATTGATATATTTGGAATTCTCTATCGAAATTCTTAATAAGCTCCAATCTTCCGATAGTGATCTAAGTATTTTACTTATAAGCTCATCATTAGTAAATTTACGATCAAAGCATTTGAGGTCATTAACAATATAGGTGGAGCGAGTAATCATGTCAACAATATGTTCATTTTGTTTCATGAAGAAGTTTTCAAATTCTTTAACCAAGAGATTAATCTTGGTTTCCCTTACTTTACTAGTACCAACATGAGTAACTTTTAATACATACCAAATATCATATGCGGAATCACACGTGCTAATATGATTAAATTAATTCCTATTTAAAATACAATAAAGTAGATTTTTTGCTCTAGCATGCAAGGATTTTTTTTTTTTTTTTTATCATCTTCGTTATACTCCTCTCTAGGTTTTGGAATGGTTTGATCAGTTTTTGCCATCAACTTTAATAATCTTGGTAGGCACATAGGGATCATATTCAATAACTTTCCAAATATTATAACCTACTGATTGAATGTAAATCATAATCCTAACTTTCCAATAATTGTAATACGTGTCATTCAAAAAGGGAGGATGATTTGTAGAATACTCCTCAAAATTTTGAAGAGTGTGATTAGCCATTACTCAAGATTGTGAAATCTTCTAAAAAAAATGAGTACATTGCTCTCATACTAATTGAAAGCCCAATAATAAGTAACCAGGATGGGTGAATTAGTTTTTAAAACTTTTTCAAAAAAATAATTTAAGTTTAAGCAAATTAAGGATGAATAAGTCAATCAAAAAAATGTACAAATACGAAAGCAATAAGTAAATGGGAAGAGAGTGTCCAAACGATATAATTGATGAGGTTCGATCCAAAACAACGATCTACATCCTCCATTATCAAGCTCTCATGCACAAACAAGGCATTTTCAATATATTAACTGACATACGGTGCAATCTAACCCTATACAATGCTTCCTATGACTTATAAACAAGGAGCACCAATCCTTGTACAATATTGAACTTTACAGGATCTCAATATGACTCCCAAATTTAAAGAAAATTGATTTTACAATTTGAGACTTCTCTCTTAATAAATATATGATCAAATTAAGTACAAAGAAAAAAATAGGCTAATATTTTAATAAATAGTAATGAATGAAGCTCAAGTGTTAGGTAAGAAAAACTTTAATGAGAAAAATGAATTTTAAAAGTTGATCCAATCAAAAGTTTTTCAAATTAAATTATTTAATAAAGATAAATAAGATGTGTAATCAATATGATTTAGCTCAAGAATATCTCACTTAAGACACTCTATCCCTAGTATTTTAGGCCACATCGCGTATAACAGGAAGCGAACCCCCTCATCTACTGTCGGACGAATGGAGAAAGTAATACTTCAACATAAAAACTTGTTAGGAGTAGGTTTTAGCTTGCACTTTTCTACTTACTAGTAAGATAGGTTTGGCCTGTCATTTATAAATTACTTTCAAGTATGAGTCGCATTAATGAAGTATAGGGGATAAAATGTCTCAAGTACTACATGCATCAGTACTATGAACTTTAATGTTCGATATGAAATGTACAAGACTACATATTTGCTCAAGTAGTGGAAGTGGATAGTCAATGCATGAAGAATCATAGTAAAGAGGTGGAATATTGTTAAGAAGTTATGAGATATATTATAGAAACCTCAAATGATGCACTATGTTATGGAAGGTTATATTTTACTGTCAAGTGATATGTTGACTGAAATTTTGTAGGTGATTTTGACAAAAGAAAAATCTACTACTAGGTATGAGTTTAAACTTGCAGAAGGGTGATCTAAGCTAAGTTTCAAATGTGCAAACTATAGTTGTCCACTATAGAAATGGGATACATGGTGGCTAAACAACTTGCAAGGAGACAATATGGATAAAAAAAACTTGCAAGGAGGCAATATGGATAAAATGGCTTATGGAGAAACTTGGGTACGAACATGAGAAGATTCATTTATTGGTGACAATCAAAAGTGCACTTGCAAATCATAAGGAATGCTACCTTTTTTTAAGGATAAAACTAAAATGTGCAAGTATCATTTTGTACAGGGGTAGAGAAGATGGAAGTGCAGATATGTCAAAGACACACACCAACGAGAACCAAGTAGATGTAATAATCAAGCCAATCAAAATTGACGAGTTTGTATGATCTAGATCCTTTTCATTGAAATTTTCTACGCTACAATTAATTATATGTGGAGGGTATTGTCTTGTGCTACGTAAATGTATCCCATCTACGAGTAAATTATAATTTTAGACAGTTAAGCTTGTTAAGCAATACTATTTGTAGAGAGAAAATAGTAATAGACGAATAAAAATGAGGTATGTGTCTATGAACTAGAGTTGTTCATCTCCATTTTAGCTTGCAATTAAGGGTGTAACCAAGGGTGAAAATGAGAAAAAGCACAATGGCAACTGTATGTTTTAAATTACCCATCAAATGTCAATGGTAAGTTATTGATGATATATCAATGATTAAGATGAACTGGAGCTGTTCATCCACATTTTAGCTGAAATTAATATTGTGATAAATATTCCTATCAATTAATATATTTGACGTGTAACATCCCTACTTTTGAAACTGTTTAGCTAACATCCCTGCCTTTTACTATAACTAGTGAGGAAAACGTGCGTTACACATTAGTGATTATTGTTCACAAAATAGAAATGATTATATTTTGGGGTGTTTGATGGTAAACTAACACAATAACAATATCGGTTTCATCTGAGTGCTGTTAAAATTTATTATTGCAAATGATTTATGATTATTCATTCATAGTTTAAAAAAGGAAGGAAAAAAATAAATTCGCGACGGCGTCTCCATGCTCGTTTTTTTTTCTTAAGGTAAAGAAGATGGACTTTCTAATCTTCAAATAGAAAAAAATGCATACGGTTCAATTCTTGAATTTGCTGATCAAATGCACCTACCACCGTGTTCTTCATTCCACCATCTTCTTCATCCATATTTCTTCTTCTGCTACCAACAATGCTTCATCCACAATTTTCCCCCATTCTGCTGCCAAATCAACAAAAGTCGCCATGCTAGATGGAGACACGGGTTATGTCTCCATCTGGCATCCGTTCTTGACGGAGACACAGCCCGTGTCTCCGTTAAGCACGGAGACACAAGTGTGTCTCAAATGCACCCACCACCATGTTCTTCATCCCACCATGTTCTTCATCCCTACTTCTTCTTCTGCAACAATAATGCTTCATCCACAATTTTGCCCCATTCTACTACCAAATCAACAAAAGTCACCATACTAGATGGAGACACAGGCTATGTCTCCATCTGCCATCCGTTCTAGATGGAGACACGGGCTGTGTCTCCGAGACACAACCCGTGTCTCTATTAAGCACAAAGACAAGCGTGTTTCCGTGCTTAACGGACCGTGTCTCCGTCAAGAACGGAGACAAACGGAGACACGGACAATTTTTTTTGTTTATTTATATCATATAGGTAAGAACAATTCCTTTAATCCAAAGGAATCAAAAGCCTGTTTGATCATGTTCTATTAACCTAAGGAATCAAAAACGATAATAGAAAATACATTCACACGAAAAAATTGAAAACTACTGAAAAAAAATTGACATTAGCTACGAAAATACCTTATTTCAATTTAAGCAATCTCTTTCTCAATCTCAATGCCAGACAACAAATGAATGAATGTCAGACAACGAAAACTTCACAAAAACAAAATACAGAAGAAGAAGAAGAAGAAGAAGAAGAAGAAGAGTGATGGGAATTTAAAGTAAAGAGGTATGGTTGATTGAGTGCAAAAATGGAGAAGACGGGAGTGGTGGATGGAAATAATAATAATTACGATGACGAAGGGATATGGTGACACGTGTCCCACCAATGTTTTGGCTCTTTTAATATATAGTGATTGTGAAAGTCCATACCATAGAACATGTTTCAATACCACAGAATCTGCACCAATTTTAGCTCTATCTTCAATTCTAACATTTCTCAATACATAAGTGTCAGAACTCAATCGGCAATTTTCGGATGTCTGTCCCCAAAAACATTTTCAGTCCACCGAAATTCACATTATGCAAAATTAAGGCATTATTTTCAATAACTGTTGTTTCTTCAATTACAACTCATGTAGCAAGATCAAACAAAATCCCTCTTCTAACATTTTCATTTTGGAAGATGATAGACATTTGTGCAACATCAATAACCACCATTCTTGACGAAATAGAAGCCAATACCCTCACCCCTCACAAACTTACAATTTCTCAAAAGAAGAAATTAGGAGATGAAAAACAAAAATACCCAACCGAAAAATAAAACTTACTTTCGCTTCACTGTGTGCTTTCACCTGCGGCGAGGAGGGAATAGGAGAAGGGAAATAATGTTGAAGCCGGGAAAGATTGTTCAAGCTAGATAAAAAGAAAATTTCTCTTGTAAAAAAAAAAAAAATTGTATGCATTGGGTCATATTTGGTGCAAGGAAGAATGGGAAAAATCGTTATAAAATAAAAATACCCTTCCATTTTGAACAAAAAATAAAAAGGGATGTATGTTCACTTTACTATGGATATATTTCATAAGTCATCAAATTTTTCATTAATAAAGTTTTTTTTTTTTTCATTCCAATGTATACTTCATGGTGTTGATTATAGACATCATTAACAGAGGCATTATCAAGATGAAGTTGATAAAAGCCATCAGAAACAAACCCATAACCAATGGAAATGGTGTTCTTATTCAAATTAAAACAACTATTTTGAAAAGTAAAAAAATAGCAATCAAGGTCAAGTCTAAATAAAGAGGTCAAATTTGGCCTTACAGAAGGCACATAAACAGTGTCATGAAAGTCTAAATAATGTCCGGTACATAAAACTAAACGAAATGTTCCAATGGCTAAAACTTCAGCCTTATCTTCATTCATCTTAAAAAGTATCCCTGCATTGTTTTAGAAACATGAACATTAGCACCTGAATCTAACCACCAAGAACTAGTAAGAACAATTACAAGATTTGATTTGAAACATACATAAGCATAGAGCTTACCCTTATTTTTGAACCAAGCCTTATGCTTTGGACACTCAACTTTCATGTGTCCATGTTTCTTACAAAATGACAAGTTACATCATTTCCTCGAAGCTATTTGCCTTTAGCAGGTCCCTTTCCTTTCGATGGTGCTGGTTTCTTTCTCTTGCCATAATTGTTCCTTTTCTTTCCAGCTTTCTAGGACAAAAGATTAGCAGAAAAAGCCCATTGTTGCTTAATTCTTGCCTCATCTTGGACCACCATACTAGCCAACTCATTCACGTTTCACTTATCTTTGATAGAATTGTAGTGCATCTGGAATGGACCATAATGCAGTGGCAAAGATTTCGAGATGAACTGCACAATAAAGGACTCGTCTTCTTTCATTCCCGGAGTTTCAAGTTTGGCAGCTATATTGGTCAGCTCTAGATTATGCTTTTGCATTGCTGACCAAAATCTTTATTCAGCGTTAGTTAAAAATTTTAGGGCATCCTTTGTACTAAGGAGTGAGTAATTGAGGTAGAGATGGCAATGGACCAAGCTAAGCCGGCTTGACCCTCATGGCTCATCTGTCAAGGGCTGGCTCATCTTGGCCCATGAACTCGTGGGTCTGAGTTGAACTTGGCCCACGAGCCCCCTTTTTTAGCCATTTTTTTTAAAAAAAAATGCTCATCTTTTTATCCGAGCGGGACCAACTACTTAATTTTCGAGTAAGTAGAGTTCAAGTTTTACACGAAAAACTTGCTACGTATATAATTGTTTTTAAAAATCAAAATATTATGAAGAAAATAGCAAAATTTTGATTATATGACGAAATTAAATATCATTTACATGTTCACTTAACTGTGGATTTGGATGAAAATGGACGAAATGACGTTTCACGCAATAAAACGTATAATTAATGATAAAATGCCCAAAAAAATGGAAATTGTGGACGTTTTGCATAATAACAGTGAAAGATGGGACATTTTGTGCTATTTACCCATAAAAATAGTAAATTTAGCCCATGCTTAATAACCATCATTTAAAAAATAATAATAATAATTCTCATACTCATTTTCAACCATAGATTTACATAATAAAATATTTTGCACGTAAATTCAGAATTTTTACTACTTTTGAACCATAATTCTCTATAAATCACTATTCAAAACTCAATTTTCTTAAAATAATGGCCATCAAACGAGTGTTTAGTCTCTTGAGAGTGTTTCCTACTTTAGTTTTCCTATTTCAATAGAGATTAACTATTATTTTATCCATGTAGTTAGAGAGAAGTTGTCATAATTCTTACTACAGTGAAATCATTCTGTACTTGCCCATGGTTTTTCTCCTAAACTAAATAGAGGTTTTCCATGTGAAGTCTTTGTGTTCAATTTTCCATTTTTTCTCAATTTCGTTTTGGCTAAGTTCTCGCTCTGACACGTTCAATTTCTTAACAATCTTTACTTATGTAGATGAGAAAAAAGAGGAAAGTAACCCGTAGAAAAGCTAATTTCAATGCCATTATTCCAATTTTATTTCCAACAAACGAAAAGAAAAGGCGGAAAAAAGGTGTCGAAACTAGCTTAAAGACAAAGCTGTACAATTTGAAAATGAAAAGAGAATAGAAAAGGAAGACTGGAAAATTCAGATAGGCATTTCCATTTGCCACATTTTCTTTTTCTTTCTGTTTAGATGCTAGGGAATTTATTGTAGAAGGAAAAGCTTTCAATTTTGGTAGTCATGGACGGAGGTGAAGTCGCCGATAGTTAGGGCATTCGGTGTTAGATTTTTAGATATAAAAATACAATACAAAAATCTTGAATTATCATGTTATTCACAATCAATAATGTGGATTATAAAATAATAGGTGTACCTGAATCCATCATTTTGAATCATTTGTTCTTTAGAGAGTAGGATCAATTTACCTCAAGAGTGTCTCACGATAGTTAGAGGCACAAAAACTAATTGTAGGTATGAACCCTAAAGTCTATCATTGTTTTTATAGGTATCCCACCATCATGGAAACCAAAAAGACTTTTAACGTCATTGCATTATGAAGGAAACTTTTAATTCAATACTAATTCATAATATTAATTAGAATAAAAATGACTCATTAGACGTTATAGGGTGTGTTGTACATTGGATAGAATATTAATTTTAATAATATTCTTACATTCATCCACTTGGCTCATACACCTAAAAAATGTTTATTTTTATATTTTACAAAATTTAAAAATAGTTTCTTTTAAAACAACTATTATGGATCATGAAAATAAAACCATACACGTGTGCACTTCAGAAAACCTTCCCAATCTAATATACTTCATATGAGTTCCATCATATCAATGTCAAATTGGCTACCAATGTGAGTCACAGCGGTCATTTGTTATCCACTAACAAAATTCCTTCCATGTACCACAACACTAGTAACTTTATTCAACATGATCATTCATAGGGTTTTAAGGCTAATATATACCATAATGCCTTGGGTTCACATTTATGTCTATTTCAAACATTTTCTTGTCATCATTCATTCACGCCATTCAATGTACATTAAGTGGAAAATAAGAAAACAAAAACAAACATAATTGTATATCCATATATGTCCAAAAGAAAACATTTAATACATCGATGGGCTCACTAACATGTTCAGATCATGGAGAAATATATAAGACGCATGCTTTCAACATGTTATTTAAATTTCTTTCGTGTCAATCCTTTCATCAAAGGATCAGCCACTATGAGCGAAGTCTCAATGTGTTCTATGGACACAATTTATTTCTCTACTTCTTGACATTAAGGTATTTGAGCTCGATGTGTTTCGCACCATTAGAATACCTGTCATTCTTGGAGAAAAATACTGCAGATGAATTATCAAAATAAATTCTCAGCGACGTAGTTATAGAATCGACCACTCCGACTCTTGAGATAAAGCTCTTCAACCATAAACCATGCAATGTGGCTTCAAAGCACGCTACAAACTTAGCCTCCATCGTAGACGAAGCAGTGATGGGTTACTTCATACTTTCTAGGAAATAGCTTCACCAGCTAATAAGAACATAGATCCAGAAATGGACTCCCTACTATCTGAGCAACCATCAAAATCATAGTCCAAGTATCCGATCACCTCAAGTTTGTTAGTCTTCCTCAAGATGAGTGAATAATTATTAGTTCCTTGCAAATATTTCAATACCCCCTCGCAGCTTTCCAGTTGGACATTCTTGGGTTACTTTGATAATGTCCAAGCATGCCAACCACAAAACTGATATCTGGTCTCGTATAAGTCTACGCCTATATCAAACTCCGCATAACTAATGCATGTGGAATCTTTTCCATCTCCTTTCACTCCCAATTGGTTTTAGCACACTATGAGAGGCTAAAATTATCTCCTTTCGTAATTGGGGTATCTAAAGATGAACAATCTTTCATGTCAAATCTCTCAAGAATTCGTTCTATGTAGATTTTTTAAGACAGTCCTAACAATCCTCATTTTTTATCTCGAAATTTTTTTATTCAAAGATGCCTTGTAATATATCTTTCATTTCAAAAAAATTTGAGAAAAATGCTTTGTTTCATACAGAAGACCCCATGTCATTACTGGCCAACAATATGTCATCTACATACAAGAGTACAAAAATAAACTTGCTCTCACTAACCTATATAAACACACACACACATCGATCAACCATACTTTCCTTAAATCCAAAGGTAATAATGGTAGTTTGAAACTTTAGATACCATTGTCAGGAAGCTTGTTTAAGTCCATAGATTTATTTTTTGAGCTTGTAGACCAAGTGGCTCGTTTCCTCTTAAGATAAGCATTTCGGTTGCCTCATGTAGATCTCTTCATCCAAACTTCCTTCAAAACGGTTGTTTTTACATCCATCTGGTGTAGCTCTAAATCAAACTGAGCCATCAATGGCATAGTGATTCTAAAAAAGTCTTTTTTAGATACTAGAGAAAAGGTTTTTTATAATCAATGTCCTCTTTCTAAGTAAAACTCACCACAAGTCTGGCTTTATATTGTTGAACATTCCCTTTACAGTCTCATTTTTTAAATCTGAAAACCCATTTACATCAGACTCTTTTACATCCTTCAAACAATTCAAAAAGATCCCAGACTTTATTTTTGGCTATGGCTCTCAACTCTTCTTTCATGACATCAATCCATTTATCTAAATTACTTCTCCCTTCAACGTGTGAAAACTTAACTGGATCATTAATTGTTCTTATGTCAAATTTATGATTCTAGAGATACATCACATAATCAGATACAAGTATATGATACCTTTGAGATCTACATAATGGTATATGTTATGGCATCTCCATAAATTGTTCATCAATAGAATTCTCATGCTTAGGTAGATCATCAATTACTTGTTCTACGATATCATTAGAATGATCATTAGGTAAAACTATTACCCTTTTTTGAAAAAGTAGGTACATGAACTTCTATAGGCACTTCTTCTATGATCTTATCCATTGATTCTTTACTCCCACTAAATTCATCAAGCTCAATGAATTTGGCATTTCCAATTTCAACAATTCTCAAACTATGGTTAGGGCAATAAAACGTATACGCTTTGAATTTCTCTAGGTAACCAATAAAGTACCCACTTAGTGTTCTAGGATGCAATTTGTTTTCATGGTAGATTGTAAATTCTTGCTTCTGCTTGACAACCCTAGACATGCATATGTCTCAAACTTGGTACCCTTCCAGTCCACAAAAAGAGCTTTTGGAATTGCTTACGGGGAACTCGATTCAAGATATATAGAGTTGTCTTGAGTGCTTCACTCCACAATAGTTTGGGTACGGTAGAATTTCTTACCATACTTCTAACAATTTCCAATAATGTCCAATTATATCTACCATAGTACTCACCACCTCGATCCAATTCAATAATTGTCACCTTTCTATCTAACTACCTTTCAATGAGAAATATCTCAAGGACTGTAACAGCCTGTGACTTTTCATGTAGTAAATAACTATATCCATACCGTGAAAAATCATCTATAAAAGTGATGAAATACTTTTCTCAACCCAAATATTCTATGGAAAAGGGTCCACACATATTTGTATAAATAATTTCAAGTAGCTCCTTATTCCTTGTGGCACTTGTCTTGGTATGTTTGGTTTGCTTTTCTTTAATTCAATCCACACACATACCGTGATTAGTAAAATCCAAAAGTGAAAGAATTCATTCCTTTACTAATCGATGTAGCCTTTCTTTGATGATATGTCCCAACCTTTTATTTCATAAATCATCAGATTTTTCATTAATAATGTTTTTTTCATTCCAATGTATACTTCATGGTGTGTGGTATAGACATTATTAAAAAGGCATTATCAAAATGAAGTTGATAAAAGCCATAAGAAACAAGCCCATAACCAATGAAAATGGAGTTCTTATTCAAATTAAAACAACTCTTCTGAAAAGTAAAAAAATAGCCATCAAGGTCAAGTCAGGATAAATAGATCAAATTTCACCTACAACAAAATGTACTTTTTACGACATGCATTGCATGCCGTAAA
>CAIGRQ010177869.1:0-11835 GCA_903798375.1 Fraxinus sp. D2006-0159 | reverse complement strand
TGTATTTTTTTCAAGAAAAAATACAAGAGAATCAAGAAAAAGCCCAAAGTTCTGTGTGCTTACGGGCTCAGCCCATTAACTAAGCCAACTCAATTTTAACCCAAAATTGCTTGAAATTCACCATTTTTAGTTTTTACGACGTCGCTTAGGTCCTTGAACGACATTGTTGTATCCCTATTCTCCCAAGCAGAACTGTATAGAGAGAAATGGCGGCAGCAACTTTCAGATATATAGTCCAACTACACAAGGATGTGCCAAAAGCAGCTAGATTTTACTCGGAAGGATTGGGATTCACCATTAATGCCTGCACTATCCGGTGGGCCGAGCTCCATTCCGGCCCTCTCAAGCTCGGCCTCTTGCACTCCCCCAGGTCTGTTTCGACTCTTTTCAGGTTTCATTGTTCTTTTTCTAGAATTTTACCCAATTTTTTTTTAGTATTATTATTTTTTTATAGCTTATGAACATTGAAAGTAAGATTTAAAGGTATACACTTGGGCTCTTAGACGAGATTAAGGGAAAAGCCCCGGTTTGAAATCTCTCTGCCACTCATTAATTAAAAGAATTTAGGAATAATGAAACCGAGATTCACGATTGCTTCTTAAAGTTGCATTTATAACTAGGGATGCTAACAGATGTTTTCCCCAGAAAATCATTTTTTTTTTTTTTAATTTAATGGACAAATGGAATGGATGAGTGCTGACATTCTTCAACTGTGATGAGTTCAACTTGCTAAAGGTGAAAGGATTCTGAGTTCTATCGGGTGAAATTGTGTGACTCTTGCATTTTTAACCAATGCTCAAATTTTTATAAGGAGCAAGTGCAATAGATTATTATTTGTGCAGTAAATTGAATTATAAATGTATGATTTTCAGTGCAATTTACTAGGAGCATGCACATAGTTCATTGTTTAAGAATATGATATTTGTAGAAATCTTTTATCCAAATCGTTATGTAAATTTTTCTAGGCAACTAGATGATTCTTTTTTAAAGAAGGTATGTGTTTAAATCTCGGAATTTACTTGAGGGCAAGCTCATAGTTCACAAACATCCTATTTTTAATGTAGTGGGTGTTCGGATGGTTCAGCTTGCCACTCTTAACACTATCGATGCTCTTTCTGTCCTATGTTTGTTAACTGATATAAATATTGAGGTCTCTTGGATAAAGTCCAGATGATGAAGCATTTCTGATCAAATGATGATATACTGTTTTCCACTTTAATATGAATGTAGCTATGCACTGTTCTAATAGTCATGACTAATTCTGCTGTGGATAGTAATGTTATTCGTTGCATATTTAGACAACTTTTTTCTCTCAAAAGTTGTAGGTGGAATTGAGATGGCTCTTGTAGTTATCTGATACTTTTACGGTTAGATTTTGGTTGAAGAGATTTGATGATCTTACAATCTTAGGAGTCTCCCTCATGAGGAGCAGTGCGTGGCAGCAGCGTGAACCTTCCCCTGTGTCAAATTGTTAGTCTGGAAGAAAACTTACATCATCTTTGGCTTTGTACTAATCCACATCAAAATATAACAACCAATAATTTATGAATCATATCAATATGTGAAGCTTTAATTTTATGTTTACTGGTTTTGTAGTTTCTCGGATTGCATATTTGCTTCATGAGAGGAATGAAATATTTGCAGCTGTGTTTCTGCTGAACTGTGTGACACTCATCAGTTAAACATGATATAGAGACAGGTCTTCTCCATCTTTGCTAAAAGGTTTACGTATAAGTTGGTAAATTTTAAAATAAATAACCTTTTGTTGTTGAGTTGAAAGTCGGAAATCAACGAAAGAACCTCCTACCTTACAGTCAAAATATGTAATTCTTTTATTCGTAGGAGGAATGTAATTTATCCAAACAGATACAGGAACAACTAATAAGTATTTTCAGTAGCTTTTAAGCTTAGCTAAACATGCTTTGTCTTCATATATTTGCAGGATTTGATTGATCCCATCTCTTTCTTTCTTCAAGGGGTGCTTGACTGTCATTATTTGCTTTCCCTGGTTTTTTCAGTGATCGTGTTGAGCAAAAAGGATACTCGTCACTCCTATCTTTTACAGTGACTGATATCAACAATACGGTGACAAAACTGATGGCTTTGGGCGCAGAGATGGATGGTCCAATCAAATACGAGGTCCATGGAAAGGTAATCTCCCAAGCAGTTAAATTGTAGATTTTTGGAATCACTTTTTACATTAGAATCCAAACATGTTTCGCTATGTTATTTTTTTCTTGGCTAAGCTTAAAAATAACTAAAACTTACTTCTTGTTTTCAAAAATATTTGGAAAACTAACATGTTTTTACTTTCCAGTAAAATCAATATCTTAAAACTTACTTGCAAATTGATTTTGTTAAGCTTAGCCAAACATGCTTAATGGGCAAAGATGTCATATAGGTCCTGCTAACTCTAAATTTGTAATCACAGATTACTCAGAAAGCTTAATTTGTGTTTCGTTCCTCTGTGTCCAAATTATGTAAACTTGATCTTGATTCTTGTCATGGCTTAACTAGCTTGTGGCCATGAGGTGTGTCGATGGCCATGTCTTAGGTCTCTACGAGCCTGCTTAGAAGTTGCCAAGACGAGCACATGTGATTGTAAGAATTTGGAATGTTTACCTCTTTTAAATATGCCTGCTGAACGACGAGATTATTTCACAGAAGTCGGGCACACATCGAAAAACCGTGTATACTGTTCAAATTTTGAAATTTCGAGGTAGTAAAAGGAAGGTGTCCAGGATGCATGAGCTGTGCAATTTTGTAGATTCAAGGGATCATGATTGTTAAATGCAGTTCCTTGTCAGGTACTGTTTTGCACAACATGATTTATACTGATCTGTGATCATGATTTGTTGTAGATATTTTCAATTCATATGAAAGCGTTGGTCTAAAAACACTTATGTAGGACCCACAAGTACAACTTACATTTACACTGCTCATTTAACCTGTTCATAAATCTTCCCTCTGCACAAATTTGTACGATAACTTGGGACGAGGGATTAACATATGTGAATGCACTTTGGTCCCAATTATAATATCAAGTGAATTTGGTATGATTTGGTCTCCATAGTGCAATTAACAATATATAAATCTGATTACAAGGCTAGTATGGCTTTACATTGGCAATCTTTTCTACTTGGTATGGTCAAAATATAACACGTTTGTATTAGGAGGTAGGCAATTTTTGACCGGTCAAAGTTTATCCTGACCTAACTTTGTGGGCCCTATAGCCTTTGTTGAATTCATCACCATGATATTTTATTATTATATTTTGCAATACATATGTGGTTGCACCTTTAAATGGCCTACCTACAATCTCTTGCAGATTAAGAACTAAGCGAATACTATCAACCCACTATTATAACAAGACATTAATTAATGTTTGGTTCTATATTAACAACTAATTTTATTTGCTTGTCTTTTTTTGACCTACTTTCGTGGTTCATGATTATAAGACGACCAAAAACTTTTGTAGAACTAATTGAGTTTTGTACACACGTTGACTAGATTTTTCTGCAATGTGCTGTAGCGTAATATGGGATGTTTTCAATGAAGATGTTTATCATATTTAGCGTAGAGTTGGGGATGGCAAAATAGTGGATATAGGATGGGTTGGCCATAACCACCCCGTCATGTCGGGTATTTTTGTCAAATTCCATGTCCTCCTATTTGGTTAAAGCGGGATGAGACAGGATTTGGGTTGGGATTAGGGTGGGATTCTGTTTTATAGCTATGTTTATTTATTTATTTTATTTTTTGTTTTTGTCTTTAGTTAATAAATATATATATTTTTTTTCTATTTGTTAAGACCAATTCATATTCTCTTTTATAATGATAATAAATCTTTATTTTCGTTTGATAAAAAAATTAAATTTGAAATAATATTAAGCGGGGCGAGTCTATGGTTCTCGTACCCCCACGTTTTGGGGCAATGATTTACATTCCGTAATTATTTCGTTTATCCGATTAGGTGGGTAATCTTAATCTCATTCCGTACTAAGAGTGCTGGATGCGAGAAATTCCATGAAAAACCTGAAAAAGACAATAAAGTGGACGGGCGAGCGTGGATTAAAAATTCCTTAATGTAATGTTTAATTAAATAATAATTTTTCATGTAAGTTTAAAATTATTAATACAATTTAAATTGAAAACGTAAAAATAATATTAAATATAATAAAATAAAAGGAATTGAGGCGGATTCAAGAAATTTGGGAGAGAATTTCAATCTCATTTGTATTGGGATAATGCGGGACATAAAATTTTGCCAAATAGAGAGAACTAACTCGAAAGTCCATCTTTATTAAGTTAGGGTGTGCTTGATTGTATTTATTTCTCAAGAAAAATGTCAGTTTTTCATTCAAATTCTCATTTTGAAGTATTTGATTTTATTTTTTTTCATGAAAAATATTTTTCAACTTTTAAAAATATGTCTAATTTTCCTTATATTTAAGGAAAATATTTTTTGTTTTTGTTTTCTTCGAAATAAAGAAAATATTTTCTTTTCTAGGATATATTTTTTTATGTCAATCAAACACGCTCTTAGATCTATTTTTAAGAGTCAAGTAGAATCATGGATGGTTTTTTACACATGATTTTTTAACAAACGAAATAACGTTGATTAGTTAATCATAACACTTAAAACTGCAATACCTTTTTTGAAATTATTATGAATAAAATGACTTTAATAATCATTTTGAAATTTCTTACCAAGTGTCCATGGTTGAAATTGACTCTCGTTTGGATGCAATTACAATTCACACAATCGCATCAAATTTTTATTACAGGCATTTATGGCTGAAACTCACTCAATCTGCCAAATTCCAAGGAATTTATTAATCTGATTGACCCAATCTAAACCCTAGGTTTTGTCTGTTTAGTAGATTATCAGACGACTTTGAGTGGCTAGAGAGAGAAAATGAGGGATGCGGGTCTGGATTTATTTGATCCGAGGACGGCCGTGATGGACTCCGACTGCAACCTTTCACCGTCAAACGGTCATGAACAGGAGGATTTCGGGTTCGCCTTCAACGACAGCAACTTCTCGGACCGAGTCCTCCGAATCGAGATCATACCCGACTCCCTGGACACCCGACCCGACTCGGAGGGTTGCCAAACCCTGGCTGATTGGGCGACGCGCAAGAGCAAGCGCCGCCGTGAAGATATCGTCGAGAAGAAAAATGGTGAGTCCACCTTGCAGTAGTCAAGTATGTATAGATACACACGCTTGACCATTGACGATTTTGGGTTATGTGGTAATTGCTTCTTATTGTATAGTTTTTGATGTACGTGTTCTTATTAATTATTACTGTTTATGTGTTGGATTGGATTGGAAAGAATAAAATCTTGTTAATTACGTTTATTTTGAAAGTGGAGCTAGATAAAAAGAATACATAATTCAAAGGAATATTGCTGAGGATGTAAGGTTTTATGTTTTTCATTGTGGTTCACCTTCATATTTCTTGTGGTCTATATCATGCGAGTTATAGCACTCTTAAGGAAGTTGTTAACTTGTTCTTGGCTCGATGAATTATCAACTAAAATAAATAAGTAAATGAAATTGAAGTGATTTTAATTGAGCTTGACTCATTAAGAAGTGAGTTGATCATTGGACTCGGATTCTGAAGTTAGCTAAAAAGCAACACCCTGCTTGGAAAACCTATTTTTAGACTTTGCCCTGTCTGGGTTGCCAGTGTGGAGATACCAGTCACATAGTTGCAATTTAGGGAAAATAACTGGGAAATTTTCATTAAATAAATATAATTCTCAACTTTTTGACTATGGTTTTTCCAATATTTGAACTTTTTGAATTCAATGTTGCATCAAAATAGTGTAGTTAGGCTGAGTTGATGGAAAGTTTGGATTTTGTAAAAAAAAGTGAACTTCCCATTTCTAATTCCAATTTCACCTTGTTCCATGCCACCAAGTTTTTTATTGTTGTGTTCACTTTGTTTCCTTTACTTTTCCTCTCAGTGTTGATCATATCACTACATGAACCTGATTTTTGTTTTTCTGTTAAGATATTGTAATAGGCTATGCTTCTCATCAAACTATCATTTTCTGGGTTTGGACCTAACCCTAGTTTGTTGCTCCTGTAGAAGTTATGGATTGAAATTTAACTATCTTGTCCAGATATTCTGTTGCATGAATGCTTTATTGCTGCAATTTTGCTAGTTTTTAAAACCTCTTCTCATTCTTATGCTGGTATGGGTTGTGCTGATGTTAATCAGACATGTGCCACTCGTTTGCAGCTTTGGATATCAACATTCGCCCGGAGGAGCAGACACTTGATTGTCAGCAGCCTGATATTCAGGTTTGTATGGATGATGATAATCACGACGAAGAAGAAATTCCAATGATTGAAGAATTGTCCCCAGGTATTAAAAGAAAAACATTCGTCATCACTTTCCTAATCATCCTTGGGCAATATCTTTATAACTGGTCTAAGAATCCACTCAGTGTTTTGACTAGTTCTGGGGAAACTGACAAACTCTGTTAGGCATTTCAAGTCTAGATTAAAATTGTGAGACAATTGAAAATCAAAACCTTCAACGTTCTGTTTCTCAACGTCATCCTATATGTTCGAAGACATCAAGATGGAAGACTGAGATAAGATTTACTCGTGTACTAGATACAAGAGGTTTGCTTTCGGGGATGGGAGATTTATTGCCAATGGGCCGTGGGATCTAAGGGTCCGCTTGGTATTGATTATATGCTGAATAGATTACCTATAGAGAATGTTATAATTGAGGACTGCTGATAAAACAAGATCAAGTAGCTGGTCAGAGATTACTTTGTTAAAATTTATTGTTCTCTAGTTAAGAAAAAAATTAAGTAATATTCCACAGTGATATATAGTAACCTAAATAGCTGGAAAATGAAGGATCAAGTAAATCTTTATGCCAATAACTGGCAAAAGTTTTGTATTTGCATATTTCCTTCATAGTTATATACTTTAACGTATTTTGGTATGCGCAATTTGGTAATCCACGTGGACTGCCTTGCATCTCTCTTTACAAAAATCTGTTCTCCTCTAAATAAAAGCTAGCAAATTGCTGCTGCAGGAGATGAATATGCAAGTAGTGATGATTCGAATTGGTCTGACGATAGTTCAAGAGTTCTAAGAGTTAAAACATTACATATTAGCTCTCCAATTTTAGCAGCAAAGAGTCCATTTTTCTTTAAGGTAATTTGAGAATTTCTAGTATTTTTTCTCTCCAGGAGATTTTGTATGAATTTCTTGTTCCTTTCTGTGCAGCTATTCTCAAATGGGATGATGGAGTCAGAGCAGAGACATGTAACCCTAAGAATTAATGCCTCTGGTACATAGCACATTGCACCAACTTGCGTTTTTCCAGCTCTGCTTCTCAATTGTTTTTTCATTTTTTATTTCTCTTAATCCTCTTCTCTTTGAGGAATTAACTGTGGCTAATCTTATTTGTTAGTAATCTGTAATTCTCAAATTTTGCTAATCGTTTGTAGTCAGTTGCATTGTGGATAGAAACCCAGCAAATATTTCTTTCATATATTTTATGGTCATCACGTATGTTTAGGTCATGTCCTCTTTCAGTATTTTTTAATGTTTCTTTCTTATAGTAAATACTTTGGACTTTCTTTTAGTCCTAAGCTCTTCATTCTTTTATTGTTTCATTGTTTCTGTTACATTGTTACTTATGCATTATTAATTGCATTTTGCACAGTATAACTGTACATATTGCTCCCATCCGCATAGCTTGTGTATAGGTTGCAATTCCTTCCTCTTCAATTTCCCTTTCTTCTTTCGTCACAACTCTTCTCTTCAGTGTTGTATTGTCTACTTGACAAATATTTTATTATTGTACTAGGTAAACTACGACTAATATTACTCTTTTTTTAATGGAACAGAGGAAACTGCCCTCATGGAGCTTCTGAATTTTATTTATAGTAACACTTTAACTACAACTACAGCTCCTGCTTTACTGGATGTGCTGATGGCTGCTGACAAATTTCAAGTTGCTTCGTGCATGAGATACTGTAGCCGCTTACTGCGAAACTTGCCCATGACCCCAGAATCTGCATTGTTATATCTAGATCTTCCTTCTAGTGTCCTAATGGCTGATGCGGTGCAACCATTAACTGATGCAGCAACACAGTTCTTAGCTGCTCGTTATAAAGATATATCAAAGTAAGTTCCCATGTTCTTCCTTTGTCTACAACGAAAGTAGAACTTATTTACCAAATTTTGTGTACTGATTATGTGGAAGACATTTTTCCCATAGTTATCAGCTATGTTACATGGACAGGCACGCAACACGGACACACCAACACGAGATTTTTAAAAACCTTAGAACTTGAACACATCACAGACATGTTACTTTAAATTCTTCAAAATTGTAGATATATTCTATCTTTATGGTATTATTTTTTATCTTTTAATAAAATCAACTCTTAGTTTTGATTTTTGTATATGATATCTTTTAAATCGAATATATACCTTTTTGTTATATTAAAATAACTTCAAGTTAATCTATATATTACATTGTCATGGAAGGAAAATACATATAGTACATGTCTTTAAATGAATTTATTGTTTTATTTTGCATATCAATTTTTTTCCTTGTAGTAGAGGCATAATATTGATATATTTTTTACTACAAGCATATTTTAATCCTATGATAAGTTCTTCGAGTAGAAAGTGATGGAAACTGAATGATAGTTAATTAATACTTAAAACTAGTGAAGTATTTCCTCTTTGTAGCTGATCGGTGAAATATTTCACATAGTATCCTCCAACGTTAAGACTAAAAGGTATGACTTTCCACCAGGAGTCAGAGTTATTTATTGTTGTGTTAAATTGGAATAATAAGCAATTAGAAGGTTTGCCTGGTAAAATGCTGGACATTGAACCCACAAGGTTTTAGATCAAAACTTCCTGAGCTTGTTTTGGGTCTTAATAGGGGGAAAAAAAACAGCTGGTTTAATCGAACTGTCTCCAGAATCCTTAAAAATGGCAGTTTTGACTGCTTTGAGTCGTTCAACTGCAAAAATATCTAAATAAAGTAACCAGTCTGGTTCTGAATTACACTCTTTTTTCTCCTAATTGTTTGGCTTGATTTATCACTCATCTTATACTTTTCTTCTCGTGCTTGATGCACAATATCAATATATATATTAATCATCTCTTCAGCAGTGGACAGGTGTATTCTTTTTTATTTTTTGACGCGAAAAGTTTAGCTTGAGTTTTGACATCTCATCTTCTTGTGAAAATTCATTGTATTGGATGTGAAAACTTTTAGGAAATTTGCGCCCTTTTGCTGGTCTCTCTGTTCTCTTACACGTGAAAAACAATTTTGCTCTTATATCTCTTGAGAAAAATTACTAATTTAATCATCATCTTAGTTTATTAGAAGCAGTATTTCAATCCTTCAATAGCATTTGATGCTTATTTATCAGTATATACTTCTGTCGGGCAGGTATCAAGAGGAGATTATGAATCTGCCTCTTGCTGGAATTGAGGCAATTTTGTCTAGTGATGACCTCCAGGTGGCATCAGAAGATGCAGTGTATGATTTTGCATTGAAGTGGACTAGGTTGCATTATCAAAAGCTGGAGGAGAGGCGGGAGATCCTTGGTACTCGTTTAGGTCAATACATACGTTTTCCTTACATGACTCCTCGGAAATTGAAGAAGCTTCTTACGTGCAATGACTTTGATCATGAATTTGCAACCAAAGCTGTCCTTGAAGCCCTATTTTTCAAGACTGAGCCCCCACATCGCCAACGACTTCATTCCTTGGAGGATTTGACCTCTACAAACCATCGGTATGTGGAACGGGCCTACAAGTATCGGCCCATTAAGGTGGTTGAGTTTGAACTTCCATACCAACAGTGTGTGGTCTACTTGGATCTCAAGCGGGAGGAATGTGCAAATTTGTTCCCATCTGGACGGGTGTATTCTCAGGCTTTCCACTTAGGTGGACAAGGGTTTTTCCTCTCCGCACATTGCAATATGGATCAACAAAGCTCTTTCCATTGTTTTGGTCTTTTCCTTGGGATGCAAGAAAAGGGTTCCGTGACATTTGCCGTTGACTATGAATTTGCTGCCAGATCAAAACCCACAGAGGAGTTCATTAGCAAATACAAGGGCAATTACACTTTCACAGGGGGAAAGGCAGTTGGATATCGCAATTTATTTAGCATTCCATGGACGTCTTTCATGGCTGACGACAGTCTCTACTTTATCAATGGCATACTCCATCTCAGGGCCGAGCTTACTATCAGGTGCTAGAGCTAACTTTGTAGTTTACATTATGTCGAGAGCATCAGATTTCCTGCTTAAATCTTGATGCTGCATTTTATGTGCGCCGTGTAATGAATCAGAAGCGTGTAACTCGCATGTCGTTCATACACTCGGATTATGAAAAAGCTGCTGTAATGGAATCTTAAAATTATAATGGATGTATGTTTTGTTTATTGAAGAGTACTCGGAATTTGTCTATTTATTTTTCTTCGGAATTGAAGCTCGAATATTTTTGAAAAAAAAAAAGAACTATATCTATGCTTAAGATATATTGAGTTCTTCGTAACTTGCAGCCTGCAAGAATAGGGTATGTTTGCAAAATTGTATTCGAGTTGGAATGAAGTAAAGTTGGAATTATGCACAACAGAGTTAATTTGGATTAATAGCTAAAAAAAATCCTCTAAAAATGTTTCCATTTGCAATATATTTATCTATTAAAAATTGTAGAAAACCTCCACGTTTGAAACCATTTGTGCGAAAAACCATCCTGTCATCAAGATCTGTCAAATTTTCAGTTAAAAAAAAATGAAAAATGTTAAAATTAAAAATAAATAATTGCAATTTCAATATCCAAACTTTTATTCTTTTCACAAATTAAATTCAAGATTTTTTATAGGAAGAATTGCAGCAGCTGTCCCTAATCCCACCCCATCACCCATGTCAACCAATCCAAACCAGGAAAGCCATCGGACTAGTCACCAGCCCGCCACCATCGCCGTCGTCGGCCCAAACTACGCTGAATCACAAGCACAAGCACAATTACAAAAATCAAAACGCCAATCGAATCCATCACTTTGCGGACCCAGAATTCAACCCCCATAAACCTCGATACTTTGTGCTTCGCATGCTTCATAGAAAACAAATCCCAAAAATCAAACCCCACGTCATCTTGTTGTTTGCTTGTAAATTGATCTGCGTATGAACTCAGAAATCAAACCCCATAAATTTCGTCATTTTGATTTCACTAATCTGAATGTGAATTGTGTTCTGCACGTGAATTGATTTTGAGTGTGGCTTTGGTGGTGGCCTGGAGTTTGAGGACGACCATGGCTATTCAAAAAATTGAGGGAGAATAAATGACAGTCCAAATGGCTATTAGCGCTGTAAGCAAAAATCGTCAAATCGAAAAATCGAATCAAAATCGCATTTTAGAAACCGTCGGATTGNGGTGGCCTGGAGTTTGAGGACGACCATGGCTATTCAAAAAATTGAGGGAGAATAAATGACAGTCCAAATGGCTATTAGCGCTGTAAGCAAAAATCGTCAAATCGAAAAATCGAATCAAAATCGCATTTTAGAAACCGTCGGATTGACGCCACGTGGACCCGTCAACGAAATGGTTTTGAAACGGTTTGATTTAGGTTTGAGAATTTTAATTGCGGTTTAAAACAAAACCGGACCGGCAAAAGAATATATAAAAATAAAAAAATAAAAAAATGATTTTTTTTTTAAAATTCATCGAAATATGTAAAATTCAATAGTTTTGTCATTTGTGTGTATTTTTCTCAATTTATAATTTACTATTGCATATATATTATTATTATTATTACCAAATAA
>CAIGRQ010177853.1:0-14893 GCA_903798375.1 Fraxinus sp. D2006-0159 | reverse complement strand
GATGTTGAAACGGTTTTTCTTTATTTCTGCAAGCTAGCTACAGACTTGCTTAGCGTGTGCTTATTGCATATTCTTTTGACACAAAATACAATAGAAGTATGCTCTCAACTCTTTCTTTAGTCTGAAACTTGTTTATGGTGTTGCCAAATTTTAACTTTATGCGGTTTCAATTCAGGTGATATTTGGTCAGGTTTTGAGGGTGGTATTATAAAGGTGTGGCCATGGGAAGCTATTGAAAAATCTCTCTCTCTATCACCAGAGGAAAGACACATGGCTTCTTTACTAGTGGAGAGGTCATTCGTTGACCTTAGGAGCCAAGTTACCGTTAATGGCGCTTGTAACATTTCATCTTCAGATGTTAAGAGTTTGTTAGCTGACATTGTCCGAGCCAAAGTGTGGGCAGTTGGGTCGTCATCCTTCTCATTATGGTATGTTTGTCAATTTTCTCACTCTGCAAACTGATTTACCGTACAAGTCTACAACTTTGCTTTAGCTTTTGCATTTATTGTTTATGAACTAATGTTGAAATCTAAATTTCTCAATGATTCTACTTCAAAAAAAGTGGGAAGATGTTCTTTTTGGGGGGAATGCTATGTTTTGTTAGTTATTGCTAATAATCAAGATAGTTGGGAAACTGCAGGGATGCTCGCACAAGAGAACTTCTCAAAGTATTTAACATAGACGGTCAAATTGATAATCGAGTCGATATGCCATCAGTGCAAGACCAAGCAGCTGAAGATGAGAATCTTAAGCTCGTCTCCAAGTCAAAAAAGGAAAAATCCCAAGGCTTTTTGCAGCGGTCACGTAATGCTATAATGGGAGCTGCAGATGCTGTGCGCCGAGCAGCAACAAAGGGGTCAGCTTATAATGAAGAAGCTAAAAAAACAGAAGCCCTTGTTCTAGCATCAGATGGAATGATATGGACTGGATGTTCCAATGGCTTGTTAGTACAATGGGATGGAAATGGCAACCGTTTGCAGGATTTCAATCATCATCCTTGTGCTGTTTTATGCTTTTGCACTTATGGGTCAAGAATATGGGTTGGCTATATAAGTGGAGTGGTCCAACTGCTGGACCTCGAAGGAAACTTAATTGCTGGTTGGGTTGCTCACAATGGTCCTGTTATAAAATTAGTGGTTGGAAATGGTTACATTTTTAGTTTGGCAACTCATGGCGGTATACGGGGATGGAGCATTGCCTCTCCAGGACCTGTGGATAACATTTTAAGGCTAGAATTAGCTGACAGAGAAAACATGTATACAAGACTAGATAATGTTAGAATATTAGTTGGCACATGGAACGTTGGCCAAGGAAGAGCATCTCAGGATGCTCTTATCTCATGGCTAAGTTCTGCAGTATCGGATGTCGATATTGTAGTTGTTGGGTTACAAGAAGTGGAAATGGGTGCAGGTTTTCTTGCGATGTCTGCAGCAAAAGAAACTGTAAGTTGTCAATAAACTTCTCTTATGTAATAATGCCTCCATTCATGCCTATAAGAACCTCAATTTTGTTGTTTGTTGAAAACATTTAAGTGAATACATATCAACCTAAGCTTTTAGATGACGTAGTTCAAATGATATCAGAGTTGAGCAAAAATCCTTATGTGAATTCTCACCGCCACCACTTTATGAAAATTGTGCACATGTAAACATTTGATTAGAAAAATGAATTCGGTTTGGATGTCATGGGGCATGTTGAAGACAAGATTTAAATCATATGGATGGCCCTCTAACAACGTAAGCTTTTACACGAGATGGATAACTTTGTATTCATTCCAAGAAAAGAAAATATAAAAAAATGTATTAAAGAAAGAAAAAATAAGAAAAACCAGGAGCTTTAAGCATGTCCAGCCGTTTTTTCTTTTCTGGTTTTAGTCTATGAATACATCTTATAATACAAGTTAGTGATAAGGGACTGCCTTAATTTAAAACATGCAGTTTTGATGTTGCAGGAGACCCATATGTAACATTAGATTTTTTTATCATACTTCAATTCAGAAAGTTTTATATTCTGGAGGAATATTTGTACTAAAAATGAGAAATATATTTCTATTTTCTGTCCAACTCCTACTCTTCTCTACGAAATATTCTGTCCACCACTTGCACAGATATTTATTCAGTTTAAATTGCTACTCAATCTTCGAACTGCTAAATGATTTACAGAACAATCCTTAAAAAAAAAAAATTATTTTGGAAAGTGGGATCTTAGTTCTCGATTTTTAAATTTGACAGGTGATAAACTAGGATCTTATTTAGAAGATGCCTATTTTAGTTTTTAATGTAGACTTTGAAATACAGTCCCATATCTAAATTTTTCTATTCCACACCTGCGCATGTTTCCTTGTATCTTTTAAGCTCTTTTATTTAAATCCTGGCATATTATTTTTCTTTTCTTTTGTCATTTTTCTTCTATTCATTTGTTTCACTTTCTACCTGCTGTTGTATCCATTGTAGGTAGGACTTGAAGGAAGTTCTATTGGGCAATGGTGGCAAGAAAATATTGGCAAGGCTTTGGACGAAGGATCCACTTTTGAACGCGTAGGGTCCAGGCAGCTGGCTGGTTTGCTCATAGCTATCTGGTAAGGTCTTACATTGCAACTACACATAGTGACGAATTCTTATCCACTTTTTCAATGTCAAAACTCTACCGTCTGAACTGAACTTGTCAAGCCTTTCCAATTTTTGGTTTGACACCTCCTAACTTACATTTTGATAGTTTGTTAATATCCTTCATTCAGGGTGAGAAAGACAGTTAGAACACACGTTGGGGACCTGGATGTTGCTGCAGTTGCATGTGGTTTAGGTCGTGCAATTGGCAATAAGGTAACCAAGCGATTTGTTGCATATCTAAGGCATTGGGCTTTGACCGTTTAGTATTGTTATTATGATAGTCTCCTCTGCCCAAAGTTGGGGTTATTGAATAATATTGCCTTTGATCTCAACTATGAGAACAAGTTGTAATGCACTCCTAGCTCATTCACTGTCAATTTGTAGTATTTTCTTGGATATATTTGTAGTATTTGATGTCCACAATAAGTTTCATACTCAAAGTTGATCAATCTGCTTTCTGTCATTTCCGCTATCATGATTTACATGGCTCAATTTTGTATTCAGGGAGGTGTAGGCTTGAGGTTGAGAGTATTCGATAGGATACTGTGTTTTACAAATTGTCATTTTGCTGCACATTTGGAAGCAGTTAACCGCCGCAATGCTGATTTTGATCATATATTTCGAACCATGACGTTCACCCGCTCATCTAACCTTCTTAACAATGCTGCTGGTATGCTGTTATTCCTGTTTTTCTCTTGCTCTCTCATCTTTTCTACATATTTATTTTGGTTGCTTTGTTATTCTGGCTTCTCATTGCAGCTGGTGTCTCATCTTCTACTCAGACCCTTCGTGCTGCAAATGTATGCATTTGATTCAGAATGAGTTGTTCAAGTACGTTTCTTCTCATTAGATTGTGGCCATGATTTTATGATGGTTCTCTTGGCCTAACAGGCTGCTGCACCTAATCCTAAGGAAGGAAAGCCTGATCTTGCAGAAGCTGATATGGTCGTCTTTTGTGGTGATTTTAATTATCGTCTTTTTGGCATATCTTATGACGAAGCACGGGATCTTGTTTCCCAGAGAAGTTTTGACTGGCTTCGAGAAAAAGATCAGCTTAGGGCAGAAATGAAAGCTGGCAAAGTATTCCAAGGAATGCGTGAGGCGCTCATCAAATTTCCACCGACTTACAAGTTTGAAAGGGGAAAACTTGGTTTGGGAGGTAATATCGTAACCTAATAACACTCGTGCAAATCTGTTGCTTGGTTGTTTCACTGAATGTATTTCTAAGAGGTACATCTGGTTTCTCCTCGAGGATGATTTTGACACGTGTTTTTCTTGTTTTTTTTTTATCTATGACTCGCTGATAGCATTAACGACTATGTAATTCTTTATTTTTAGGTTATGATTCGGGGGAGAAAAAACGAATACCGGCTTGGTGTGATAGAATACTATACAGAGATAGCAGGGCTGCTCCAACAGACGAATGCAGTTTAGAATGCCCTGTGGTTGCTTCCGTACTACAGTATGTCTCACAAGATTATTATCTCTGTTAGTTTTCCTTTTTCGGGTTTGTAATCAACCCTTTTTTGTTCGATATGTATGGCAGATATCAAGCTCGTATGGATGTTACCGAGAGTGATCATAAACCTGTACGGAGCAAGTTCGATGTGGACATTGCCCGTGTTGACAGATCAGTGAGGAGACAAGAGTTCGGAAAAATTATGAAGTCCAAGGAGACAATCAGGTCTTCCCTTGACGAACTACGCTTCGTTCCAGAAACCAATGTTAGCACAGAAAAAATAGTGCTGAAAAATCAAGAAACTTTCAGTTTGAGAATCACCAACAAAAGTAGTACAGAATTTGCATTTTTCCAAATCATCTGTGAGGGTCAATCTGCAGTCAAAGAGGACAGAGTAGCATCCGACTATCGTCCCAGAGGATCACTTGGTTTCCCTCGTTGGCTTGAGGTAATAATTTTTGTTTATTTTAAAGTAAAATTGTTTTTGTTAATTCCGACGTGTAGACAATGCATCTCCCAGCGTGTTGGCAATGTGTCAACGACGTGTCCAATTGTACAAAACTAAAAAGTAATTTGATGTTCCCAATTCGCGTCCAAAGGTGTCAATGCATCCTAGTTTTTGACGTTCTGATACAGAACTTGACTGAAAATACTATCTTCTACAATAATAAAATCATCAAATATGATTTAGGTGACACCTGCAGCCGGCATAATCAAAGCTGATCAAGTTGTAGAAATATCCTTACATCACGACGAATTCCGTACATTGGAAGAATTTGTCGATGGTTTTCCACAAAGCTGGTGGTCCGAAGACACCAGTGACAAGGAAGTCATTTTGCTGGTGAACGTAAAAGGCAGTCGCTCCACTGTAACAAAAGCTCATCGAGTACACGTCCGCCATTGCTCCTCGGGAAGTTCGGTTCACCTCGATCAGAAATGTAACACTTCCAAGAAACACCAAGGTAGTTCACACCACAGATCTTCACTTCGGAATACAGGCAGTGCCACCGAATTGGCTGATGACCACCGGAGCTCGAGGGATCCTTGACGTTACATGAATACTACCTCTGGAGAGATTGTTTGGTCGAGCTGATTAATTTTGCTTACTGCTGTACACATCATTTTCATGTACATACTCGATGATGTTATTAGTTTCTTAAAGCTTGATCTCTGTCGCAAAATTTGAGTATACATACCAATTTTTTAATCATCAATTGTAATGTTTAGATCAGATGACAATCCAGTCTTCAACAGAAAGATGAAAGATTATGATTATCAGTAAATAATTTTTTTTTTGTATTAAGATGATGTGCTAGATATTAAACTCACTTGTACACATGGTTACAGAAACAAGCTCAATGAGATATCAGTGCATGGATTGGCAGGGCTGCAATCAAATATCATAGCCACCTCTGTTGCTGATGTTCCCTGATATTTTCGTAGATAATTGAACTCGTCTTTATTCCAGAACCCTGTTGGGGACAACCTTGGTTGCCGGGACAATAATTTTGATTGATAATAATTGGATTATCGACTTTCCTCATAAGGATATTTCGATAGCGAATGTCTCTAACGAATCCATTTCAGGGTCTCGCCATAATAATTAGGCGAGATGATTGCCATTTCGGAAGCAATTCAGACTTGTTATGCAACAATGTGCGGAGAAACAAACCTTTGATCACAATATTTTTATGTTTAATTTATATATGTATTTTTTTTTGTAATTATGATTCGTCGAAAATTGTTGACCCTTGGGATATCGCCGGAGAAAACATAGGGCACTAAATATTTTCCGGCCAATACAAAAAGGGCCGGTGAAATTGCATACGAAAAATAAATGACCGTTGAAAGTAGCTGACGAAAATAAAAGCTAGGATTGATACAACTTCACACATGCGAAAGGTGCTACAACTGTGATTTTGCATTTTTTTTTTTTTTTACCAGTTTGATCTATGAAATTATAACAAAATTGTTTTTTTTCTTTAGTTTATTTTGCACCTTTCAAGGGTTAGTAGACACAGTTGTAAAGTATGTCATGATGTCTCACAAAGACCGTTTTCACTTGAAATTCAAATATGTATGTTACATCTTCGTACATTTGCAATGCAATTTGACAAAGAAATTTAATAAAAGAGGAGCCAACAAGTGAAGTTAGAGATCGATGTACAAAAATTGTCTCTTCAATATCCCAACAATCTGATTTCGAACAAGCACATGGTTAACATATTATAAGTGTGTTTGGTGTAAATTAAAATCAGATATTAAATTGATTGTAATAGAAGTTTTCGAAATGTGTGATTTAACAGATATGAGACTCATAAAAGATGTTGTTGATATTGATTATTTGACTTTGACTTATATTAAAATTAGATTAAAATCTGACCAAACATGCCCTAAATTTGGAAGACATAAAACAGAAAAAGTTGCTAGTAAATTTCATTTCATGCTTAATTAAAGAAATAAACAAAAATTAAAAAGTAATTAATTAAGACTAACTAGATTATTTCTTGTGAATTTCTTCTACAAACAGCTTGCTGGCTCGATTATACCACAAGTCGTCCCGATGGCATTTACGCATGACACTTTGGCTGCTTGATTTTTGCAGGTTAAGTTTACGTCGTCCAATCTAATTCCCCAACACTAGGAATTAAAGGTTGATTTTCGATCAATTTATTAGGCATTGTACTTTCACTAAATTGACGTATATATCATTTTTAAAAACGAAAAATAAAGCTTTTTTTCATCTTCATACAAGGTTGACCCTCCATTTGTAAATTTTGAAATTTGTAAACAGAAAGATAATGTGTCATCAATTCACAATTCAAAAATTCATCGATAAGCTAGTAAGGTAACAATTATTAAGGTAAAAGAAATCCTTATCGATGATGTAGCATCACTGATGCTAGATAGCATCATTGTTTAATATTTTGTAGTGACGACACACAAATTGTGTGGCCATGGGTTGGTTCACTCGATGTAAAAATCAAAAAATACGTACACTCCTCCGAAGGACCTATGGCTACAATCTTGGTTGAGGCAGGTCGTCTCGGCCCCCCATCACTTCACAGTTAACATTCGTAATCCAAGCAAGCAGCAATGGAATCACAGGAAGTGGGCAACAGGCAAATATGTATGTATGTGATCACTTCAAACCATTCTCAGATAGTAAGAAAGATGGCATTGCTGTATTTACGATTATTTACATTACCAGAAGGATCAAAATGTCTCCCTCCGATGTCAACCATCTAACTATTTCAGTTCCTCAATCTGTTTGATTAATTTGTGTTGTTTGAGCTTCTCCATTTATATATTATGTAGCCTATTGTCGGAAATGGAGTGTGCAGAGTTGTGGACTCGATCGGCTCATCCCAACTTCAAGGTGGATGACCTGGTTTGGGGAATGACTGGCTGGGAAGATTACAGCCTTATTAATAAGAAAATTATAATCAGATTTTAAAAGGGAATTATCATTGGATGGTAGAGTTGGGGTAATCAGAAGGAGATAAGGGAAAATTGATCGTTTTTTTGTTAATCTAAGTAAATATTTGATATCTTTTCTTCATTTAAAGTTTTGTCTCACTAGAGGAATGAAACAAAGACGATCTTGTCCATATTCACTCGACTTCTATATATTTATTTCAAATTGGACTGCACCTTAGAAAGCCTAAGAGATGAGATACGGTGTCACGCAATGAGAATGCTTAGCTCCCCATTCGACACGACAAGCATGCTAACAACTAGGCGCGAGACCTATCTTACCAACAGTGCACTAATGATATATGATCATATTCAAGTATTCTCCCTTAATTTCTTACTCATAACGTGCATGCCAAACCTTCAATCCGTGAAACACGGTCTCGCCCATTCTTATCCCTACTTTTTTAGTTACAAGTAATCAGGGGCAAAAATGTCTGAGAATTACAATCGTTCCAATATTTGCATAATGCAGAGGATTTCTTTCACAAAATAACATGTGGTATAGTCTTTTCCGGGCCATTGTGTGGAATAAAATACAAACATTTTCTCAATCTCTTATCTACTTTCCTCAGTCACTCAGATCCATTCCTATCCTGGCCATCGAGAGCTCCTTCCCTGCTCTCGATCACAATCCGAGGATTATCGATCGCATCACGTTGTACGAAAAAAATGGGTATTTTTTCGTCATTCAAATGAGCCAGCCACGGAAAAATCGCGTAAAGGATTTGTTCTAGAACTGAAAGAATTTACCAACCGACATGGAGGCTGCCGCCCAATTAAAGCGCGGGATTTCGCGCCAATTGTCAACAGGATCGTTCAGGATGAGCGAGAAATTCAGTTTCCGGCGGCAGAATTCAATGGACCCTAAGCGGAATAATTTCCGGTTTAGCTTCGGTAGGCAATCATCCATGGACCCAATTAGGAGAGGCCCATTGGCGGAGGATGATGGATTGACGGTTCCGGAGAATTTGAATTCCACGATGCAGCTGCTGTCAATGGCATGCAAAGGTGACGTCAAGGGTGTGCGGGATTTACTTGATGAAGGAATTGATGTCAATAACATTGATTTGGATGGGAGGACTGCTTTGCACATTGCAGCCTGCGAGGGTCATGTTGAGGTTGTCAAGCTTTTGTTGAGTAGGAGGGCGAATATTGATGCCCACGATCGATGGGGCAGCACGGTAGATTTATTTTATTGTTATTAGCCTAATTTTAGTTTATTTGGTTCATCCATTTTGCTTCTTGTAATGTGCATTTGTGTGCTAACTTTGTGAGTTCGTTCCCGTTTCTTTGCTTTCTTGAGGACATTATATTGAACATAATGGGGGCAGCAGTCAAAGATGGATATTGTTTAATGTTGGTATTGTTGTTCAGGACATTCTTTTATATTGGTTAATATTGTGAAATTTTGATGTGATTTAGCCTTGAAAGTCCATTTTTGTTACATTTGGCACCTTGATTATGCGGGGGGATACTATGTTTCTATAGCTTATTAGTCATATAGACCTATTGTTTTTGTTGTTCTTATCAAAGAATTATCTTTACTTGTTGTTTTGAGATGTAACATGTTTATGTGTTATGGGTGAGCAATATGTTTACACGTGGTGTAATAATATAGTTTTGAAATGTAAAAAAACTGAAATTTTAATTAAATTGAAGAAATAATTTCAAATGTTGATTTCTTTTGACCAAGCTTGATATTAATTTCGATATCTAGAAACAATGGTGATGATGGATTCTAATGTTGGGGATAATATGAAACTCATAGTCCACCTTGAAACACCATATAAAAGATTTACCATCTTATTCCTAACTAAGGGAGTTGCCAAATACCTAACATAAGGATTGGTTAAAGTTGGCAATCACGGATTGTTATTGAAACAAAATGAAGAATTGGAAAATGGGTCTTTGGAGAAATGGCTTCAACCAACTCATCAAGTCGCGTGCTTCTATTGTTAATCATATGTAAAATTATCATTTATGCTTTGCTTTTGCAATAAGGATGATATTGACCAGGACATAAATCTATAAAATTTCTTGTATTTGATCCCTTAAATTTCGGGATTATTCCTTTAGAAAATGGGAAAGTGTGGACTTGGAAGCGTTTTGTGGATGAAAAAAGTAGTATATCTGAGCCTTTGCCATGAAAACAAAGAGATTTTAAATCCACTCCAATGAACCCTTATAGTTTTGAAGCAAATGCAGCAACCTGGGCCCTATATCTACATAGATCTTGTTTTTCTTTTCATTTCAAGCAGGTCTTCACCGATTGAATTCAAGAAACAACATACAATCTATAGGAAACTACCTGAAGGCACCGATTCTTGGGCTAGGTTGGTTGTGAACCTTTTGCAGTTTTCCAAAGGACCCCGTGTTATGCTTGGTAGGATGGTTAGGGCTCGTAAGCCAGACTTTTGTTTTCTTTTGTCAAAAGGGTTAATCTTCTCTTGTCAGTCTTGATGACTTCAGGATTAATATATGCACATGAACATAAATTTAGGAAGTCTGTCAATTCAAAATTTAGGCAACTGAAAAATGGAGTATTGTCACTCCTCAACTCACCTAGTGGACAAAGTTGGTTTTCATGGCAGTTTTAATGGACACTAGTTTATAAACCATAGACACCAGGCATGATATAATGGATCAGCTGGATGATGGACATGAAGGACTGAGAAAGGACTTAAGTGTACTGTTTCTCGCTTCCTCTTGTTTTTGGGCTGTCAAACCATGTTGCAGAAATAGTCATATGATTTTATATTGCAGGAAATACCAGTCCCCATCTTTCTAACCCTTGTTGGTTTCTTACTTGTCTTGCACGTATGTCTTCATGTAAAAGTTAATTCATTGTGACAGGCTGCTGCTGATGCAAAGTATTATGGAAATGTTGAAGTTTACAATATTTTGAAGGCTCGAGGGGCTAAAGTACCTGTAAGTGTGAACATGATCCTGGTTTAGGTTGGGAAGCTTCTTTCTTCTTTAGTGATACTCATGGAAGTGTATGCCATATTCCTAGAAAAAAAGAAAAACGCCAATGACGGTTGCAAATCCTCGTGAAGTTCCAGAATATGAGCTCAGTCCACTTGACATTAAAATCCGGAAAAGCGATGGCATCTCTAAGGTGTGATGTATTTCCTCTTAACTACGTCTATTTCTTTTTTATGGCAAAACTTTTGAGAGAAATTTCACTTGCTACTAGCCTACTACAAATGCCTTAATCTATTACTTGCTAAATTCATTTGTTCAAGTTTACAATTCTACTATGTTATAATGAAACTTTTTACTACTGAAAGTCAGCTTTGCAACTATCATTTATATCATTGAAGAGACTATGATATCCGCAGATTTGCTTTTTTATTGTTACTTTCGCCTCTAACTAATTTGACTGGAATCTGTGTAATATGCATGCCGCCCCTATTCCTGTTGTTACTCTGGCAGTGCCCCATCAATTCAATTGTGACCTTTATATTGTTCATTTATTTTTGATAACTTTGGTCAGGGATCATATCAAGTCGCTAAATGGAATGGCACAAAAGTTTCTGTTAAGATACTTGACAAGGAAAGCTATGCAGACCCTGAAAGCATGTATATTCTGAATACCTTCTCTTCATCTCTTTGTTTACTGAGAATTCTGAAACAGATTGTTACTTTATGCTTTTATTGTAAATGCCAACTGATTAGTTTTGTAGCTTATAAATTGATATGCGAATAAGATGTTTACGGAGAAAAAGCGTGCTTTGAAAATTAATCTAGACTTGTGAACATGGTACTACAAAATAATTGCCTATATTGATTTTGAAGAAGATTCGTAAATGTCAAAAAACAAGGCCTTCGAATCTAAAAGAACCATGAATATATTGTATTAATAAATTCGAGAACACACATCAACTGTATTAGATCTAGAATGCATTCGTGTATAATGGTGAATGAACTAGTTCTAGGATTCATGTATGAGCACTAACTGAAGTATAAATAGGAGTCTTGGATTTGTATTCAATTTGTAATAGAAAGCAAGTTGATAAAGGAATATATTTTGTTTGAGAAAATCTAGCGTGCATTCTTCAGTTCTAGAGTCCACATTTGCCTCCAACAACATGCACTTATTACATCACTTCTAATACGAATAATTTTGGACCTATGGGTTACGAGAAATCATACACGACTAGTTTTGATTGCAGCAGGGGGCAGACCAAAGGGGGTTAATTCTTGCGAGCTTGACATAAGTAATGCACTTTGTCCAATTGTTAGGTGAAAAACCTTTCCATTATTGATTCCTAGAGTGAATTTGGTTGAATGTTATTTGTCCTATTAGAGTGATGTATGCATAAAAGATATGAAAAATAGATCTATCTTTTTGGCAAAATTCTATGTTATTGCTCGCAAGAAGAACTCAGATTTTCCGAAGCTGTTTCCATTAGTCTATATTTATATCATTCTGTGTCAATAGATGCGCACAATGATATTCCACCATAGTTATTGATTTCATTGGAACACATTATCTTTATTATTGGTCTCACAACACCTGAATGTTAACTCTAAGTCGATGGTGATATTGAACAAGTCTAACAGCTTATAGAAACCTAATTATTTGTGGAACACTGGATTGCAAAAAATGTTAGGTTGAATTTGCCCTTCCATAATTCAATTATTAATGTCAATATGAAATTACATACTATAATTAGAGTCAGCATCATAGACTGTAACGTGCATTTGTAATTCATGAATATGAAACTCTCAATATTCAGTGGTTTGTTTAGTGATAAATCCCTAGTCAAGATTATATCACAGTTCTCGTACCTTTTCCGTTTTAAGTACTTGACTTATAATTACAGAATTTGCTTGCTCGATAATCAAGTATTTTTCAGAAACTCTAATGTGAAACTACCAATGGTTCTGACAAAGAGGTAAATGTAAATTCGAGATTTTAATGTAATAATCTAATGTATTTAGAAGATCTAGATCCATGTCATTGTAATAACTGATAATACATGTTTTTCTTCTTAAGCAGTTTCTTCTTGATTCCTGTGTAAGCCCTGGAGCTATTTAGTTTGATTTTGTCTTTTGGGATAGTCATGTTGACACACTTACCAATTACTAGTTTTTGGATTTGTTTAAGTTTATGGTTTACACATTCTGTATTTATTTTACATGCATTATGTTGCAGAAATGCTTTCCAGCATGAGTTGACTTTGTTTGAAAAGGTCCGACATCCTAATGTGGTTCAGTTTATTGGTGCTGTCACCCAGAATTTACCTATGATGATTGTTTTGGAGTATCATTCAAAGGTAATCATCTTTCTCTACATAAATATATATACTCCCCATAGCCACATGCGTGCTTTTATTCTTCTTCCTTGGCGAACGCGAGCGTGGATATGCACATGTTGTGCAAGTCATCATTAGTTTATGTGGCTATGCGAATTTGTTAAATTTAGGGCAAATGCAGACTATGAATCAATTCATGGGAAAAAAATTTCCAGATTGTCCACTTTTCTTTCCTTTTTGTTTCACGTTTGAAGTTTCTGAGTCGAATATGAAGTGGAGTGGTTTCTATTATCAAATTATTCGTAGCCTGGTTTTTTCTTTGCAATGGCGTTGATTAACCTAAGCATTGAATAGACTATAAATTCCATATTTGTATGGCTTTGCTTTGTTTATATATGTGGTTGATCTTCAGGGTGACCTAGGTAGCTATCTTCAAAAGAAAGGACGGCTATCTTTATCGAAGGCATTAAGATTTGCTCTTGAAATTGCCAGGTAATTATGGTTTTGAAATAATATCTGGAAAATATAAAAAGTTGAATTGCTGTTTATTTTTCTTTATTTGCATATGATCCTCCTTTCTTCTCCTGCTTCTTTCTTTCTTCTGTTAAGTGTTTGTATGTGGTTGGGTGCGGGCTGATTCCATCTAGTTTGTATTCTGATGGTTCGGGCAATTTGATTATCTTCACAGGGGCATGAATTATCTCCATGAATGCAAACCAGACCCAGTTATCCATTGTGATTTAAAGCCAAAGTAAGGAAACTAAATGCTTAAGTTGGTTCTTTTATATAGAAAAAAATATATTCTTGAATTTGCTGATGTTTGCATACACTTTTTAATATTTGAAGTTTTGGTAAGGTGCCAGAAATATTTTGCTAGATTGTGGAGGGCAGTTGAAGATTGCTGGATTTGGCGTGCTTAGATTATCCAAAGTTTCAGAGGACAAAGTTAAACTAGAACAACCTGAAGCCATAGATCGTACAAGTAAGACGTGTACACAAAATACTTGTGTGGCATCATACATTTGAGGAGTTTTTTATTTTTGAAGATATGATACGATATAAATATTCGGGTATATGCTAGAGGAATCTGGTTGAATTTACATTTCTCCATCCACCGGTGGAAGAGGTTTGGTCCTTAACTGCTGTTTGACCCCAATTTTTTTTTCCTTAAATGTAGGTTTGTACTTGGCAACCGAGATTTTTAAAGATGAAATATTTGATAGAAGTGTGGATGTGTACTCTTTCGGTCTCATACTTTATGAGGTAACATTTTTCATCCTTGTAATTTTGTTTGACAACGGAGAAAATTATAATGCAAGCAAGTATATTTCCCTGCCCATAACTTCTCCTGCATTATTATTTTATCAAATATTTCTAAATTTTTTTGAGATGATTTTTCTATTTTCAAATGGTATACTATCTCATGTTTGCTTTACTCTCTAAAGAAGCATGTTAATTTATTCAACTCAGTTCTCTTTAGTAAGAAACTCTATAATATACTTTTAAATATGTTACGAAAAATCTTTGTACTATTTCTCCACTTCAAAAGATAACTCGTAGGTCTGTTTTTCTTCCTCATTTTCCCCCTGTATTCCTTTAGATCCATCATGATACCATAGATTTACAATTTCGCAAGATGAATCAACTTCCTGTGTTCAATCACACGTATCTCTGTATATATTGATTCAGATGGTGGAGGGGGTGCCACCATTTTTGAAGTCTCCTGAAGAAACTGCTAAATTGATGAGCTTAGATGATAAGAGAACGACACTCAAGATGAAATCTAAATCTTTCCCTCCGGATTTAAAAAAGTAAGCCATTCTTTTCTTTTCTTTTTCTTCCAAATTTATCTGTATTTGCTTTGTGTGAAAAATATTATAAATTGTATATAATAAACTTGTTTATATTATAAAGTAAAAGATCCTATTTATAGGGATATGAATAACTCTAAAAGGAAAGATTACATAATAATTATACAATCAAACTATTAAGGAAAATAATTCTACACTTTTGGAAAAATATCATAGAGATTATTATTTCCATAACTTCAATACCCTCCCTCAAACTCAATATGGTATAGCAGCAAT
>CAIGRQ010177847.1:0-11389 GCA_903798375.1 Fraxinus sp. D2006-0159 | reverse complement strand
ATTTATTTACTAGTCACATATCGTCGAATTTTTTTTATCACAGATTATTTCAAGGTCAAATCAAAAAAATTGTACATCACGAATTATTTCTAGGTCACATATTTTTAAATTATTGGTCACATATTATTTTTGAGTCACATATTATTAAATTTCTAGGTCACAGTTAAGTAATTGGTCACAAATTAACAAGCATTTTGTCACAGACTCCCAAATATTTGGTCACAAACTACCGCCATCACAGTAACGTCACCAACAAACTCGCCACTATCTCCAACACCACCACTACATCACACTACCACAAATCTGCCAACAGCAAACAACAACGGCCAATCCGTCACACCTATGGCGTCGAAGCAACACACTCACACCCCAGTAGCGTCGCATAACACACCCACTACTATGCTACCGCAAAATCACAACCACAAACCACCACACCCACAGCAGTGTCGCAAGCATGAGTTGACTCGATAATCAGGCATGAGTTGATTGATTTTCCCTTCTTCATTCTCCACTTTCTGCTCAGTAACTCTCAATCATATACAAACAGTACTGAAACTGAGGACCAAGCTCAAGGGGGAGGGAAGAGAGAGAGAGAGAGAGAGAGAGAGATTAGAGTTATGGTTTTTATATATCACCTGATTTTTTAAGAATGAAATTTGGTCCCTAATTTTTGAATTCCAATATTCAAATCCTTGGAATTATGTAATTTCCACTAAAAAGATTGAAACGCGTGCCAAGGGTCATGGTAGGTCTCGAAAAAACTTCAGGCCTATTTGATTGGCCAATTTTTTCCATTCCATTTTCTTACTTTTAGCTTGCTTGACGGCTTTTTTTTCTTCATGAAATTCATTTTTTTGCTTTTGTCTCTCTTGTGTGCTTTTTCTTGGTTTTCCAGGTTGTTATTATTATTTTTTTGCAATAAAAACGAATTTTATGGACAATTGTAATTTTTTTCCTTTTAATGGACAATTTTCATGAAAAATAAAGTCAAATGAACACTCAAAAATCCAAAATTTCAACATTTTACAGGTGAAAAATTATATCAATCAAACACAATTAACCGACAATTTCTAGGAAAACAGTTCTAGGCAATTCAATTCCCTGAAATTCATTTTCTTTCCACCAAAATTCCACCATTGCAATCAAACGGACCTTTCAGGTGGAAATTACAATGCACTTTGCCTATAAAGAATACAATTCTAAAATTAGGTGATAAGTTTCATTACTCATTAATTAGGTGTTTAATATTGATAATAATATTGTGAACTAATTTATACACACAATATCTCTACCCTAATCACTTTCTACCTCATCTCATTCTACCTTCTATCTTTCGCGCAGAGCTGTGCACAACGGCATTGGCGATCCTGTTTTTGTGGTGCTTGTGTTGAGCGGTGGTGGAGGTAGAGGTGGAGGGGGAGGTGGTGTGGTGGTTTTGCGGTTGGTGGTCAGGTGTACGGTTGGTATAGGAGGGGTTGAAGAGTTTTGTGACCAATTATTTGAAGTTTTGTGACCAATAATTGGTGTCGGTGGTGGAATTAGGGTGAGAGCGGGATGAACAATGTTCGTGATTGACAATTGTGTGGGTGGTGGGGCTAAGGTGGGGAGTGAGACGAAGAGTGTTTGTGACCAACTATTTAAGCGTGCGTATGATCAACTATTTGGTTAACTTNTTGTGACCAATAATTGGTGTCGGTGGTGGAATTAGGGTGAGAGCGGGATGAACAATGTTCGTGATTGACAATTGTGTGGGTGGTGGGGCTAAGGTGGGGAGTGAGACGAAGAGTGTTTGTGACCAACTATTTAAGCGTGCGTATGATCAACTATTTGGTTAACTTGTGATCAAGTATTGGTGTTGGTAGTGGGGATGAGAGTGCGGTGTTGGTATTTGTGACTAGCTATTTAGTTAATTTATGATCAATTATTTAATTGTGGCATAAAATTTCAATAATTTTTTTATTGAGAAATAACTTTTCGCTAACTAATTTGGTAAATTGTGACCATTAAATAAGTCGTGATTTATAAAATTTGTTATTTGTGATCAATAAATAGTGACGTATAAATTTTTTGATTCGTGATTGATAAATAATTTGTGACCAATTAATTTAATAATATGTTACCATTAAATAAGTCGTGATCTATAAGTATGTAATTGTGACCATTAATTGTATAATTGTAACCTCAATATATTGAATTAATAAAAGATTTGAAATTATTTATTTATTACATGAATTTTGAAATTGTAATATCTGAAAATTGAATTGGCCTATTTGTAATACATGAGATATGAATTTTCCCCAATTTTTAAAAATGTCGAGTTTGGCTTGTAAGACGAAATGATGATCCATCAGTTTAGGTAGAACTGAATACACATGGTACAATTGGTGATCATGAAACAAACACATATAATCATTATTCGCATATCACACAAACTATCGTCAAACATCAAGGTTGATAATTAATATTATTTCAATCCCAAACTGAATCAAAATCAAATTATAATTTAAACCAAATAAGTCTCATCATGTTAATTCCGCTCCATTTTTTCTTGTTTTAAAAGGTTCCAACTTAATATCTCTACTCCATTATATCTATGAAACTACTAAAATTTTCGCATCATCCTTACTTTTATGGTTTGTAAAGACACGGAGTATGAATATTTTGCCATAAACATCACCATACCTTCAATTTTACTATAAAACTCTACAATTAACTTCAATATGTTGTATTAGACCCGATTCACATTTTATTCAAGTTTTATATCCATATTCGTAGTGTGTGTCAATTTTTGGAAGCTAATGGAGTGGACGAATGGATAGCATATTCTTACCTAGAGCAAACAATTGCGTAACTACGAATGCGGCCAAACCAACGAACCATTTACAACTCCCACCCCACCCAACCTCGTCATCTTGGCTCTTAAGATGCCACACCACCATAGTATAGTGCTTGTAAACTGTACCAATTATCTTTCTTGAAAATACCTTGTTCAATTTTCACCTTTTCAGTTGCTGAATTAAGAGCTCCGTTGAGTGTCACCTCCTTTTGATTTACCCGGAAGGTAAAATTCTCTAATTTTACAGAATTCGCATCGCCTTTTTTAAAAAATATTTGGCGATGAGCTGGTTTTGTTAGAAGAAGTAAAATCTCGAGTTGGGATTGTATAGAGAAAGGATTAATTTGAAGTTAATTGATAGTGTGTTCTGAAGTTGTTGAAAAGCTACTGCCTTATAATTTTCTGTCTATGGGTTTTTTGATTCGAGTTACGCTTCGCAATTCTGGAGTTCATGTATAAACAAAGTAAAATATTTGGACTCTTTGAGGTAGAATTCTGAAAGGTTTAAAATTTTAGGATTCCATGTTGTTGTTTAAATTTAAGTATTTATGCAAACTATTTGCTTTTAGGATTCTTGACATGGATACATTTTTAAACTATGACACAAATTTATAGTTGCAGGGCTGCAATTTTTGAGCTTGTTTAATTCATAAACATTGTTGTAAGGAAATCTTGAATTTTCGAAATGTCCCAATTTGGACATGTTTCTGCTGTTAATTTGAGAGGGCAAAATAACTTAAGTAATCCTTGGAGCCCTCAGTCTTGGAGATGCTGCTGTCTTGACCGGAAAATGAATACCCTATCATTTGCAAGTAGTGATGCTATGGGTCATAAATTGAAGAGACCGTCTGCACATGCTTTGATGATGGATTCAAGAAGAAAAGATATGTCCCCTTTGAAGGTCTGGCTCCAAAGAATTCTTAATTGATTAGGGAATTTCTGAAATTTTAGCGAATGAAGAAACACATTGATTTTATGTTTATTATATAGGTTGTTTGCATTGACTATCCAAGACCAGAAATTGAGAATACAGTCAATTATTTGGAAGCTGCTTATTTATCCTCATCGTTTTGTAATTCTCCACGTCCAACCAAACCATTAAAGATAGTCATTGCTGGTGCAGGTGGGAATAACATGTTCTCTTTATCTTTTCGTCATTTATTCCTTTTGTGTTTCTTTAGGACAGAGATTATAATTCCAGTGAATTTGCATATTTTTATACACTGATAAAATTTAGTTAGCCGTTAATGCTTTGCGCAATTTGGTGTTGAGCTTAGTTAGAAATGTAGAATGTAATTTATAATTATTTATCTTGAGGACCCACACTTCCCAATTGAATTCTACAGTTCATGTTTTGTTCTTTATTTTTTCCTTACAAATTATTTTTTGGATATATAGTGGAGCCTGTTTGGTTTGGATTTTACAATTCAACAGTAAATCAATTCTCATTTTTCAACCACACATTCTTCAATAAAATAATATTTTATATCACATCAATACTTTTTTCTTCTTTTTCAACCACACATTTCCCATCATAACACTATTCAAAATCAATTCTTCCTCCAAAAAATCTAAACCAAACAAGCTCATAGTGAGAAACTATTTTATATACTACACTGAATTCAGTCAAAAGTTTTTTATTATCTAATGAAATCATTCACCGAGTGCGATGAATTGAACTACTGGATGCTTGCAGGTTTGGCTGGTTTGTCTACTGCAAAGTATTTGGCAGATGCAGGTCATAAACCGATATTGTTGGAAGGAAGGGATGTCCTGGGTGGAAAGGTTTATAAATGCTTCCTTGCTTATGTTCTTCTCAAAACTATATTTTTATGTTTAATATGTTTCTTCTGTGAACTCGCCCCTCGTTGTCCAGGTGGCTGCATGGAAAGATGATGATGGAGACTGGTATGAGACTGGATTACACATATTTTGTAAGTTTGAGAACTCGGTTGCAACTTTAAATACCTTATATTATGCATCAAATGACTTGTCAATTCATTTATTTTCTTTAAGTTGGGGCGTACCCAAATGTGCAGAGCCTATTTGGAGAGCTAGGCATTAATGATCGGCTACAGTGGAAGGAACACTCTATGATATTTGCAATGCCAAACAAGCCAGGGGAGTTTAGCCGATTTGATTTTCCTGAAGTCTTACCTGCACCATTAAATGGTGAGTTGTTTATTGTTATCATTGGAGAAGCTAAGTAACTGAAATGAGAAAAACCTCTAGTTACTTTCATACAACCATGCATTTAATATTTGAGACGAAACACACGATGGGTTTTCACTTATTCCTTGCATAAGGGTCTGTTGGTGGTGCGCAAGGGCCAGCAGCTATCCATTCATGAGATGTACAACACATTTTTCTACTCAATTTTTTCCTTTGTTTTAAATTTTATATTGGCAGGAATATGGGCAATCCTGAAGAACACTGAAATGCTTACTTGGCCAGAGAAAGTCAAGTTTGCTATTGGACTCTTGCCAGCAATAATTGGTGGACAATCTTATGTGGAGGCTCAAGATGGTATAACCGTTAAAGACTGGATGAGAAAGCAAGTATGTAGAGTTGCATTGGTTGACGAGACCTGAATATTGCTAGATTTTCTCAATTTTTCTTTACAATAGAGTTGCACGAGTATCACTTGGTCAGTTTTGTCCTGACGAATTAATACATTTAATTCGTTTCAGGGTATTCCAGATCGAGTTACTGATGAGGTGTTTATTGCCATGTCTAAGGCACTGAACTTCATTAACCCAGATGAACTTTCGATGCAGTGCATTTTAATTGCTTTGAATCGATTTCTTCAGGTAAATGGGCTCATCTCTCCTACAGCGTTGTTTATATCCTTCAATAAATATGTACATCGTGTGATTGAAGAAGCAAGACCCAATTATGAACTTTGCGCAGTATGTCGCTGGGTGCTATATGTACACTTCTCATATTGACTATTATTTGGCTTGATCATTCAGTTTTCTTTTTAGAACACAAAACAACTGAGTTTAATGATTGTAGCATCTCTAACATGCTATATCTAATCAATAGGAAAATTACTTTGCTGTATCATTTACTTTGGTTCTTCAAATGATCAATTTACATATCTTTGAATTTGTATAAGAGTAACATTCACGATGAGCTCTCCATAATATTTTAATAAAAATCTACAGGAGAAGCATGGTTCAAAGATGGCTTTTTTGGATGGCAACCCACCAGAAAGACTTTGCATGCCAATTGTTGACCATATTACTTCACAAGGTGGCGAAGTCCAGCTTAATTCACGAGTACAAAAGATTGAGCTAAATAAAGACGGTAGCGTAAAGAATTTTGTGCTAAATAATGGGAGTACGGTTGAAGGAGATGCTTATGTATTTGCAACCCCTGGTAGATTATTAATTTCTATAACAACTCATATATTGATTTTTTAGTCTAAACTTTTCCTCGATTGCTAATTTGCTGTAATCCTATCAGTTGATATCCTCAAGCTCCTTCTGCCTGAGGACTGGAAAGAGATTCAATATTTCCAAAAATTGGAGAAATTAGTTGGAGTTCCAGTTATAAATGTTCACATATGGTAAGTTTTGGATCTTTTTTTCATTTCATTTGACGGTTATTTTCTCTGCCTACGATGATCTGATTGAGTAATGTAGAATATACTCATAAAACTATAGTCATTATCTCATGCAAGCTAGGACTAATTTGCCTTCTTCGTTGATATTTGGATTTTTTTTATTCATTTGATTTTAAGGTTTGCATCTTAATTGCAGGTTTGACAGAAAATTGAAAAACACGTATGATCATCTACTCTTCAGCAGGTCATTGTCAAAAACATTCAGTTCTACTAAATTATATTACTATTTCAATTGCATACTTAATGTAGCATAGTGGATACACACGGCTTTTCATATTCCACTGATTATAAACCTACTGATTCTTCTTCTTCTTCTTCTTCTTTTTTTTAAAGTTTTTGCACAAGTGTTGTCTGTGAGTTGCCATATCATTCTGTGTTCAATCTTATGAATTTATTTCATAATTTCTTTTAGGATAGCTGCCTTCAATTCTGTAGTTACCTACAATATTAAGTTTACGATACCTTCAATCTTTTTTACTTACCCAATTTCATTTTCTGTGAGAATTTAGCCCCTATTTGACAACCATTACTTTAAAACTCTTCAATTCTCATACTCATTTTCAACCACATATTTACACAATAAAATATTTTGCACGTTAACACAAAACATTTATCTACTTTTTAACTATACATTCTCCAAAAAATCACTATTCAAAACTCCATTTTTTTCAAAATAATGGCCATCAAACATGGGCTTAATGAGAAGAACTAATACACTTATGGCATGTTTTGTAGGGACGTAGAATAGCAGTAGACATTATAAAGGAAAAGAAGAAGCTAAAATTACAATTACATGTATAAATTATAATTAAACGTCCCACAAATTCTTATTTATTTGCTGATGTTTATGCCCTCCGTGGTATTTAAGGCTAAAAGAGAACATTTCATCAAATCCTGATTGAATTATTTTCATCTAGTTGTGTAATACCTTTTCTGCCTGATTCCGAGATTAACTTTTTTCCTTTTTTTGGCCATTTAATGCAGGAGTTCACTTCTCAGTGTATATGCTGACATGTCTGTAACTTGTAAGGTAATAACAGCATATTATCGTATTTTTAACTATTTTTATACTGGCTTGATCTTTATAATTAGTTTTGTAATTGCCATAAAATTCATTTAAGAATATATATATTTTCTAGTGCCGTGGTTGTGTGATGCAAATGATGTAGATTAAGGTTTTTTCTCATAAATATGAATGAAATAATAGTAAACTTTCCCAGTTGATATTTTTACGAGGGCTTACTTCACACAATTTGAGTATTTTCTATTTATATTTGATCTCGTGAGGGGCAATTATACGTCGTCTTTGTTCATACTCGGATTTTGTTAACTATACTTTTATGGTTGCCCAAATGTTCTTGCAGGAGTACTACGATCCTAATAAATCTATGCTGGAATTGGTTTTTGCACCTGCAGAAGAATGGATCTCTCGTAGCGACATAGAAATAATCGATGCCACAATGAAAGAACTTGCAAAACTCTTTCCTGATGAAATTTCTGCAGATCAGACCAAAGCAAAAATAGTGAAGTACCATGTTGTTAAAACTCCAAGGTTAGACATGAATCGATACTTACGGTAGCAATCTCTTGCTTTAGCCTTTTACTGGTAGATGATGAGATCTTTATCTTTCATGTAAATATGGTCATGCACTAGCTGATGATGACAGCATTCAACTCTCTACATGAAACTTTTTCACTGTTTTGTTGTTTCATAACTCGGATTTTTTGCTGTACTGGACATCAGTTACAACATTAAATTTCGGTCAGGAGGAACATATACAAGTGGACATAACTGGACAGCATTAAGGAAGAAAAGGAAACTAAAATCTTGTTCATAATCTAGTCAAATCTTGTCTTCTAATTAGCATACCGAACATGCACTAAGGTATATTTTGTATGGAGGATTGCAAATATTAAGAGAAAAAAGAAACTAAAATCCTGCTCATCATACTATCATGTTCAGTACTCCCCGTTTATTTAATTCAGACTGAGCTTCTCTCCTCTAGGTCTGTCTATAAAACTGTACCTGGCTCTGAACCTTGCCGTCCCTTACAAAGATCTCCTATAGAAGGATTCTATTTAGCCGGTGATTACACAAAGCAAAAGTACTTGGCTTCGATGGAAGGTGCTGTTCTATCGGGAAAGCTTTGTGCACAAGCCATTGTGCAGGTGATGTTTCACTCACCTCGTTTCTCTCTCAGATGCATACATTAGTCAAACGAATCTTATATCCAAACTTCAATCTCTTTAAACACTTCGCAGGATTATGAGTTATTGGCTGCAATACAACACAAGAAGTTGGCAGAGGCAAGCCTTGTTTAACTATTTTAAATTGAAATTCGGGATTTTGTTATTCAATTGTATAGAAACATCTTGCAAAGATGGACGAAAGCCATGCAGACCGTATACTATTTACATGCTGTGTGAATCAAAGAAATAGAAGATGATAATCAACTAAAGTAGCAAATCTTCGATTAAATTTTCAACAAAACTACCACATATTGGTTTGTCGTTCTAGTACAAGATCTTTGATTATTTTCGGAGTATAGATTACTTAGTACTCCTTGTCACTATTTAATTGATATTTGCATATATAATTGAGATCTACTACTAGAAATTTTCTCCATATTTTTCACCACCTCGCCCCATTTGAATTTGAGTAATGCTATTTAGCACCAGTTTAGGTGATAATTATATGTCATTAAATGATATGTTCATTTAAATGTAAAGTAAAAATATTCATTTAATTGCACTTATCACCGTGTATTATTCTTTGAATTTAGTTTAGATTATTTCTTGGTACCTCCCAAGTTATTGAGTAGTTATTATTTGAGACCTCTCGAAGTGGTCCTAAGCAAGAAGGTAAGACTGGTGAGAATTCAATATTTTCCCAACTGTTCATTTTCAGTATCTTTCTAGATTAAGAGTATGTACTTATTCTTTTGATGATTTTTCGAGATACTGTAATTTTTTTTACAACGGAAATTGTTTCATTTGCTTTGCCTATACGTGATACAGTATCTCTTGATTCTGTATATTTAATCACTGTTCGCCGACCCCGTTAGTGACCACAAGGATACTGCTTCAATTGCTCGAAGTTTACATTTAAATAAAATATAGTTTTTAATAAATAACTAAACTCAAGCATTCAATTTACTGGAAATTATGATATGATTGATCGAAAATATGTCAAGTTGGATTAGTTGTACTTTTAAGCACCAACACCACCAGCAGCGCATTACCACTTTCGTTACTTCAACAAACAAAAATATCACAAATAGTTTGTGAATGATGAAAAGCAGAATATTCATTTAAATTTTATTTTCAACGAGAACATTTCTATATAAAATTCGTATCATATGACCGAAAATCTTTCTTTTAATTAATTTGGACCTATAACAAAAGATAATGAACTTTCTAGAGGATTGGTGCTTCAAACTTTTCAATTTCTTCACTCAATCCTTTGTATATTACTAGTAATAAGCACATGCGTTTCACATTTTATGTACTGAATGAATGATAGACATAATATTTTTAAAGGTAATTAATAAAGTTAGAAAAGAAATTAAAATTGTTATATAATATATATAACTGAAATGTAATGTTTTGTTTATTTATTTGTTTATATTAGGAATTGGTTGAACCCTTATGCGTTGCACATTTTATGTACGAAATGAATGATATACATAATATTTTTAAAGTAAGGTAATTAATAAAGTTAGAAAAGAAATTAAAATTGTTATATAATATATATAACTGAAATGTAATGTTTTGTATACTTATTTGTTTATGTTAGGAAGTGGTTGAACCCTTATTTTCAACTATTACAACGACATCAACCGACTTGTGGTACAGATGAACACGAAGAATAATCAAATTAAGAGATGTACATTTGACTAAATTTACATTTTTTACATAAGTAAACTAAATATACATAAACGATTTTCAAAATAAAAAAAAAATTACTCATTTTGTCTGTAACATAAATTGTTGACACCGACCTCCGAGGTCACATAGTTCGGATTGGTGTACCCAGTAAGGGGATAATAATGCGAGCTCGGATGTGTGAGGTCAGCTCGGATCTTGAGTGACTTACTCAAGAAACTTGTGTAGTCCTTCAAGGTGAAATAATGAATAATGATTAAGAATCACTGACAGGATATACGAGCTATTAATCAGGAGGGTACATATGAAAATGTCTCACGTCAGCACCCACATTATCCTCCAATCAAAAATCTTAGCCTGCCTTCCTAAGTAATGCATTAATTGATGAGACCATCTGTACCAGTAACTCGTGATCAACTGATGGAGCCGAGCTCGGCAACCAATCCTATTACGTCAACATATGTACTTATTTAGCTTGGTATTGCAGATTGACGTGATAGGAGGTACATTGTGCATGAATTATCCCACCATAAAAGAAAAAAAAGGCTAAAAGGAGAAGGGGACGATACAAGAAAAATATCAACACTTTTTCATTCTCTTCATATTTCAAATATTTCCTATAATGGGGGAAACGAGTATTATTGTGTAATAATCCTGTAATCTGTTGGTAAAAGATCAATCAATTTTGTGTTTATTCCCTAAGTTGGCTTGAATATTGTTTAATACATTTTTCAATGTCAACATAAACTATTTTTCCTTGAAATGTAAAATACAAAAAAAAAATAAAAAAAAATAAATAAATAAAATTCTTACCCAAACACCTTTAGAAACAAAAATTACGTCTTAATCATGATCTTCATATTAAATCGTAGCATTTATTTTAAATTAAAAACCAAAATTACATTAAAAACAGATATAGGAGTAAAAAAATTTTAAGACAAAAAGTTTTCTTTTCTTTGAAATGGGATATATACGAATGTGGGAATAAAAATTCTCCCTTTAAATATCTCGAGATAAAAAAAAATTCTTTTCTTTATATA
>CAIGRQ010177826.1:0-11430 GCA_903798375.1 Fraxinus sp. D2006-0159 | reverse complement strand
TTTAAATTTCATGTCATCATAAAAATAATATAAGTTTGATTAATTAACTGATAATTAGTTACTAACATACTTCATATCAACAATTACTTAAAGAAAGTAAGATGGGAAATAGATTTGTGAATTTATTTTGTAGTATGTAACTGGGGCTTTCACTCGATTGTACCTATCAAAATTTGTCCAGAATGTACAAATTCATGATTGTTCACACAATTGGCCACTGTGAACAAATCTAAGAACAAATGGTGAGGTGCGATGTTGTGTATGTGAACTTGTGAATGATGAAATTCCAATGTTCATGGTATACAATGTGTGTCGCACCGACAAAAGTTGAACTCCTACATGAATGGTACATTTTCCCTTTTTATAGTTCATGTGTACTTATTATTGTATTAATTTTGTCTTCTTATATACGANCAATGTGTGTCGCACCGACAAAAGTTGAACTCCTACATGAATGGTACATTTTCCCTTTTTATAGTTCATGTGTACTTATTATTGTATTAATTTTGTCTTCTTATATACGAAAACTACATAACTAAATCCATTAAGATTTGGATTTCTAATTTGCATGTCCTATTTTTACTTAATATTTGCACTCAATTGATGCATTTTACTTTTTCTGACTATTGCAATTAGACAACTTTGACTTTAATACTTTTAATTAATCTATATAATGAAATTCTACATTTGAACTTCATTGAATGCTATATCGTCTTCATTTGGAGATGAGCATCCTTCTATCTGAAATTATTCCAAATAAGTTAACAGTTTTACGACTGTTTTGTGTAGCTATTCTTCTATCGTTTTCTATTTCATTTCTGATTTCATTCTTACACTTCTATATACAACAGATTGTGTGTAACAAATTTCTGTAGTCTTTAAAAACATTGTGCCGAAAAGGAAAATTAAAGATGCATTTCTTATTTCGATTGGTATGTTTATGATGTAGCTCACCGAGTATAAAAGTTTGTCCGAGAATGTTATAACTAATATATACACATCTTCAAATAGAAAACCATCATAGTGACATTTCTTACAAAATTATAACGGGTATCATACAATGCACGATCCACACTAGTATTAATATAAATGGAGTTTTAGACAATGTCAGTTGTCTTTTGCCATGCAGAGTTGTGTCATCTTACATTGCAATGGATTTTTACACATTATTTATTTTACTTAAATGACAAACTTTTTATAATAATTCATGATTATATTGAAGATGCTATGAAGAAATAAAATCATCGTGCTAGCTCGTGCATAAACTTTTAAACATATAGCTGACTTATTTTCTTACTTATATAGTTCAACTAATATATAGGTTATCATATCTATAATAAACTCAAATTTTAGCTGGATCAATTCAATAATTCTAAAATGGATTCCTCCAACTGGAAGTAATCTATATACTATTGTGCTACAACGCATGTAGATAATAGTTTATATACACATGATGTGGTGACATATAATTGGGTCACAATTTTTTCAACTAAATCAAAAATAAAATAAAATTATCTACTCTCTTTTTGATACATGATGTGTATGTAAATAATTATGTAACTCCTTATTTACAAATTACATTATTCATCTGCTTGTATACCTAACACCTAAAATAGGGTTTTATGCATCATTGGTCACTGAATTTTCAATGAAATTGGTCACTGAACTTTAATTTCGAGCAATTAATTCATCCAACTTTGACTTGCGCCCAACCTTGTCATTCTATTTATCATCACGAGTCTAATTAATTTAATAAGTTGACATGGATGTTAAAACTAATGGAGGGATGACATGTACGTCCATGTCACACAGCATTCCACGCCACTACCTTAAAAACACACTTTTCAAAAAATGCTCAAACAAAAAACTACTTGGTTCACGGGCTAGGTTCCCTCAGCTCCTTGCATAATGGAGAATAAAATCGCCTAGCTCTAAGAGCATGCCATGTTTTTGGCTTATTGAATACCACAATTCAAGAAGGAGAAAATATTACGCATCATTTTTATTCTTCATACATGTCATCATTCCATTAATTTTAACGTCCACTTCATCATATAACGTTAGTTAGACTCATGGCGAAATATGGGTTGACAACAACTTCACTCAAATCAAAGTTAAGTTGATTGGTCGAAATTTAAAAAATGAGTGACCTATTTGCATATTTATTGAAATTTTAGTGATTTTCGATGTATTTAACCATCTGAAATAAGTTTGCGGGGCCATGCATGTCCATATTCCTTGATAATGTCTAGAAGAAATTGCCTTTTTCCCTAACTTGTTCAAACATAAATTCAAGTATAAATAATTAAATATAAAGAGTGGAACATCCAATGCACAGCATAGTCACTTTAGTTCCAAGCTAATTGTGTCATTCACTCCTTCCCCTCAACATTCTCTGGAAAATGGATAATAGGCAACAGAACTTCTGTGATCTGAACAATACTCCCGGGCTGGCGCCAGTCGACAACTTCAAATCACAAATACCACTAAGCTATGTTGGCAGACGTCTTAAAGAAAACTATCCGCCTGATTTCTTGAATAAGGTACTATTAAACATCAATTTAGTCATACCTTACATATTTGCATAAGTTGTGTACTTTCGCAATAATTTTATTGTGTCGAGCTCAATTGGATTGCACACTTTTTCCTTCTATGTTCGTAAATCTTTTGTAGTCCAAATATGTATTATATTACACTAATATTCTTATCCTATATAGAAGGGCCGGGAGGGGACATTTTTGGATGGACAGTTTGAGGTTTGAGAAAAACCTTTTAGCCCCTATTTGGTTCAGCTCTAAAAACAGATTAAAATCTAAATCAAACAATACTTTTCATATGACTCACAAGTTTTCAAATTTCAACTACATATTTCATCAACTTTTATCTTAAGCAAGTAAGAGTTTAATATCTTTCTTCATATACTGAAACCATATGTAATGGCCATAACTCTCATATCGAGGGTAAATAACTCTGTGTATATACTTTGCGCATTTCTGATTTCATTTTGTTTATTATTGCTCTCGAGAATTAGCGAGTAAAATTTAATCCACAATGTAATGTGCTTAGGTAACTGCAGAGATAATTGCAACCTATCTATTGGTGTTTGTGACATGTGGTTCGGCTGCTCTTAGTGCTATCGATGAACACAAAGTCTCTAAACTTGGAGCATCTGTAGCAGGTGGCCTAATAGTCACAGTTATGATCTATGCAGTTGGACACATCTCTGGTGCACATATGAACCCAGCTGTAACCCTGGCTTTCGCAGCTGTTAGTCATTTCCCTTGGAAACAGGTTCGTGTTCTCTCGATAACTCTCCGATGCTATAACATAACCTCTTGCTAGGTTAACGGGTCAGTTCTAAATCTCGTAAATCTTAAAATATCGTTTTGTTATGCTCTTCATTTTATTTTTTTTTCCAGCTCTTCTAAATTATGTTCTATGTTTTACAAGTACTCGCTGTCTTCTAATGAATTGGCTGGTCTACTGATTTTGATGGGTACGCATGAATGATAAGATCCCAATGACAGCATATATGGTCTCTACTTTGTTAGGACCCATTATAAGAATTATTTGGACCCGACATTTTCTTGTAGGTTATGCAAATTATTCATGGGACATGGGATAAAATAGTGGTGCACATGCACTGCCAGGTAGACTATATTGTAATTTAATGAGCAATCATGCTACAGGGTTGACATAATGTCATGTATGTCACATGATATTTTATCATTTGACTGTTTAAAAAATAGTTAGCTTTTCCATCAAATCAACTGCTACACAGCTTACACTTCATCCATCAAAAATCTTCTAAAATATAAGCCCCAGCAAGGCAGCAACCAGCTACAATCATATAATTGAGCAGTGGAAGCCACAATAAACTGATCGTGTCTTAATTTTAATGCTTTTTTAATGAGTAAATTAGGGTTGGATTCCTCAACTTTTCAAGTGTAGTGATTATAGATCTTCAATTTTTAAGTGAGGTTTGAATCCTCGACCTATTTGAATCAATAAATTTGGATCCCTACATGGCAAAACCCGTCAATTTTCTGATTGAATTGGAATTGAATATTAAAAATGGGCATTTAAACTACGAAATCAATCTGATTCGATCAATTTTGTCTTGCAGCAAAGCAGTTCGACAGGTCTCCTTAAAGGTTAAAACTCGTTCAGGTTGCGAGTTCATTGAAAAACCCAAAACAACCCAAGACTTAAACCAAAATTTTTATTTCTAAATTAAATAAGTGTAATTTTTACAAGCCAAGACCCAAATTTGAAACACTCTATGCCACACAACATTTTACCTTTCCTCATTTCGAGTCCCTCTCGCATTTCAACTCTGTCCAATGCTCAAAATATTATTATCTAATTGATTGATCCAGTTTTCGAACCTAATTGGTTTGATTTGGATTGGTCATTTTCCACATCAAATCGATAGGTTTGATTTCCAATTAGTCCAAAAATTGAACCAACCCGGCCCATGCCTACCACTACCTCTAATTGTGAGGTATGTGTAAGTCATGTGTACTTTTAAAGGCAATACTAAATGTGGCATTCGCTTGGGGATCCAGATTCACCATTTTAAATTAGTTGAGACTCAAAGCTCACTTCAAAAGTTGTGAACTCATAACTAGGGGTGAGTAAAACCCGACCGATTTAGATCAATTTTTTTTGTTGTTTTTACACTGATTTTGTGTGTTGGTTGTGTAGACGACCTGGGTCGGGTCAGGTTGGTTTATGAGTTAACTCATGAAAATCGAATAAACCTGCTCAATAAAATTCAACCCAACTCGACTATATTTATGAACTTTACAAGTGTTATGATGTTGGTTAGAAATTCTTAGAATACTATTATAAGATTTGGATAGAATGTATTTTACGAAAAATAGTATAAACAAATACATATTTAACACAAAAATATTTTAATTGTCAAAAATATTTCTTGGCTTCATATAATTTAATATCAATCTGTCCATGTAACATTTTCGAGAATGAAGAGACAAAATAATTTAGATCTTGCAACTATAGAGACCAAATATTATAAGTTATGAGTCAATTATAAATCCATCCAATCTGACCCTTCTACTTTAGTCTTTGTTGACAAGTTATCTCAAACCGATTAACCCGATCCAACCCATTCGATACTTGATTGGTTGGGTTTCAACTTTTACACGGATTGTGTTTGGTTAAATTATGATAAAATCGATCATGTTGGGTTTGGATTGAAAAAAAAATCGACACAACCCAATCCAATCCAACCCATGCCCACCCCTACTCATAACCACACCATGTAAAAGGTTACTAAGACTAACCCTAATATATACTTTTCTAGTAAAGAATTAACGGAAACAATTACCCCATATGAATTTGACAAGGAGTTAAATATATTGTAGGTCATTCAACTTTGAGTGGAGGTGCATCCAGGTCACTCATCTTTAAATTGGTTCAATTGTATCAACAAACTTCAATTTCATTTATTTATTTTTATTTTTGCAACATATAGTCACTCATCTTCAATATGGTGCAATCAAGTCACCTAACTTCGTTTTGTTTGCAGATCTACTTACTTTGTCCACTGTGTCAGTTTAACTAACGAAATATGTTGATATTAACGTTTAAAATAATGACTAGTTGGCATATAAAGACGTGCTTTTAGTTTATACATTTATTATAAAAATATATCTTAAGATAGGTGATATGTATTATTGTATGACGTAGACATGTGCAATAGTCCTATTTAAGTTTTAATGTTCGTGTTAGGATATTGCATTTGTTAAATTGATGGGACAATTCATAGAATTATCAGTTTTGCAGGCAAATCGAAGTTAGGTAACTTGACTATTCCAAATTAAAGATGAGTGACAAGATATGTAAACAAATTAAAATTGGGTGATTTGTTTGCATCAAATTGAAGATAAGTAACCTAGATGCACCTCTGCTATAAGTTTGGTGATCCTTAATGCATTTAACCCATTTTACAACTCAACGGGTGTTTAGAGGTCCTACATGATTCTAGTAAGACTCATTCTCTGAAGAGCTAAATGTGGGGGCTTATTCTTTTTAAAAGACCATCTCTTGAAGACCTATGTTTAGATTGAAGAGTGAAGCTAGACTTGAGTAATGTGCAATAATGTGTAAGTTTCTCTTCTCTCCAAACTCTCGACCTCAAAAGCTTGATATCTTTTTCGATAAAGTTAGTTGTACAACATGATTGTCAATCATTGTTGTCAAAATTTCAGCATTTGATGTGAAAAACAGTTTTAAAAATGGATGAATGTGATGTTATGAAGAAGGATGTTGTCAACCAATGTTACCAAAAAAGATTGTACAAGTAGTATGATCCTATCCTTTTTAAGAGAACAAAATGCAAGAATGAGTAAGTATCAGCAGGTTGAGGAGCTCATCCTGAGTCCTTAGTACTAGCCCAAGTTTCTTATTTGCAACGGATTATATTCGAGAGCAAAATTGTAGATTGAACCAAATCTTGCACGCCTGTGTTACCTTTTAAGAAGAATCCGTCCCATACCAATTTATCAATTTCCCGTCTCCCCTCGCATGATGGGTGCATCAGTGAGGCATCTCGAGACAACGGAGTGATATATCAAGATAGGTTGATGGATGTCACCAATTAATCAAAGTATCAAACACAATTAACTAATAAAAACGTCTGAATATAATAATAATAAAAAAAGTACTAACATCATATCAATATTAAAAAAGAAAAATAAGATAAAGATTCTTTTACAGTTATCACAATGGTATATCAAACTTTCCGTAAATGCTATTTGCAGGTACCTTTTTACGCAGTTGCACAGCTGATCGGAGCAACTTCTGCGGCATTCACTCTTCGTGTGTTATTGCACCCAATAAAACACGTTGGAACCACATCACCTTCTGGAACTGACATTCAAGCTCTTATCATGGAAATAGTTGTAACATTTTCTATGATGTTCATCGCCTCAGCTGTAGCAACTGATACAAAAGCTGTAAGGATATATAAATCTCAATCACAATTATGTCTTTTTCATTTCAGAATGTAACCGCTCGCAATATAGATCATAACAATGTCAAGTTGTCATGCCTTAAATTTGTTAGTTTCTCACTAAACAATTCGGGATTCCTATTGCCACAGATAGGAGAGCTTGCTGGCGTAGCAGTTGGTTCGGCAGTATGCATCTCTTCAATTTTAGGCGGGTAAGTGTTGCATTTTTTATATCTCGAGTCTAAGATATCAGAACAAGTGATAAATATAGTGGACTTTTGAGTCCAGTTTATCGTTCCCACGAGAACTAGACTTTAATGCTTAATTTACTATTTATAACTCGTATTTGTTGAAAACAATCAAAGAATTATGATTGATGAGATTTTTGGTCTAACTACTTTTAACAAATTGAAAGTATCAAAATTGTATACAAAGATTGAATTGATGTTTCAAATATGGAATGAGATATTAGGGCTTAACAATTTCCTCTATTAATCACATTTAAATCTTAATTCAAGATTTATAACATAATGTAGTGTTCAATCGAATTCTTTTATTATATTCAATTTTGTTATTAACCCATTTTGAGTTCTCATTGAGTCTATTTAATTAATTAATCAAATCTCATATCTCGATGCGAATCAATTTTAGATAAACGAAATACTAATTCTAAGATCATCTAACGACCGCAATAATTAGTGTAAGTATCTGTACAACTTATACTAAATTACCAGAATTTAATGTGGTTAAATCTAAAACTCACATTTTGATTCGTAAAAGATTCACAAAATCATTAATTTAATGATCAGGTAATTCAAAGCAATAGACACAATTAAAATCAACATATAAATAATGAAAGAACTTGAATCTTGAATAAAAGAAATAAATGGTCTCAATTTGATTATATTGTTTGCATTAATAGAAAACTTAGTTAATCATAATAATGGAAGAAAAACATAAGGATTTCATTGAGTACATCATCGGGTTTTGAATTGATATGTGAAGAAGTGGATTAATCTTGCACCAAGTTCCTCTTCTTGCCTCCAATCTTGATTCCAAAAGTGCCTTCATTCTTGTCTTACACTCCTCCTCCCATATTTCCCTACTTTAGAGTTTTTATGGGCTTTGAGATGGGCAAAGTCCTAGATACATTCGTGCAATTTGGTGGCATCGCGGCGTCACCTTTCATGTAAAATTTCGCATTGCACTTCCTTCAATATTTTTATCATAACATTCTCTCTTAATATTCGATTGAGGCGATTCAAATTAGGTTGTAAAGACAATTCAAAGGACTACAACTTTATCTGAAATAACCCTTTTCCAATTCGAATGTTTACTAGATCAAAAAAGGGTCTCGATCTCGGGCATAAAATCTGGAATATACTTGTGCCTTGACTTGCTAAGAATCTTTGATAATATTTCACTCATTTTTGACTTCTAATTGCATCCAATTGACCCTTAACATTTTCGAATATTCATCTTGAGGTCCAACACAACTTTTGAGTATTTACACTTGAGCCTACAAACTTGGGAGCTTGTCATTTTTTGCTTCTTCCTTTCAATTCCACTTCCATTCATTGAGTTTCACCTAGTAGCATGTTATATAACAAATTAGGTTATAATTTGATTAAAAAACTTACGAATGTAAATATTTTAGGGCCCGAACAAGTGTATAAAAAGATACACTTGTCAAACATCCCCAAACTCAAACATTTTAGAGTTTTTATGGGTTTCAAAACGGGCCAAACAACGCGCCCTAGATACATCTAGGAGGCTCTTCGATGCTACTCCCATGGTGCCACAATTATGTATTGTGCAATTTGGTGCCACATTTCGGGTAAAAATTCGCAATGCATTTCCTTCAATATTTTTATCATAACTTTCTCTCGAAATTCTATTGAGGCGATTCAAATTGGATTATAAAGATAATTTAAAGGGCTACAACTTTACTAAAAAAGTTTTTTTCAATTTGAACGTTAATTAGGTCAAAAGGGGGTCTCAATCTCAGGCTAAAAATTTGGAAATTGATCATATTTTACTCCTTTTTGACTTCTAATTAAATCCAATTGAGCCCTAACATTTTCGATTCTTCATCACGAGGTCCAATGCAATTTTTGAGTATTTACACTTTAGTACTCAAACTTTGGATCTTGCCCTTTTCGCCAATTTTTTTCAATTCCATTTTCATTTATCGAGTTTCACTTAATAACACATTATATAATAAATTAGATTATAATTTCATTAAAAGAATTATGAAATGTCAATATTTTAGAACTTGAATCATGTCAAGTTCAACGTGTTAAAAAATTCATAGTTTGATCCCATTAAAGTATTATAAATGTATCTTCAAAAAGTACATCTTTTTCATTTTTGAAATTGAAACTCTTTAAAATCTTTGTGAAACTCATAAAGAGTTTCTCAATTTTTTGTTTTTCAAAAAACATTCAAAAACAGCTTTAAAAAAACTCAAGGAACTTAGAACTTCGAAGAAAAATAAATAAATTATTGGCTCTAGAAATACACTATTTTGTTTAAATATCCACCAGAAAATGAAAGTAATATATTTTCTGCCAATGATGTTATAAATTCATTCTTTTATATTACATAAATACATCAAATTCAAATTTTAGTTTCACTTATTGTCTTATTTTTCAAATTCTATTAATCTTAAATATTTTTCTTAAATTAAATATTAGATGATTATATTGTAATAACCAGGACATATATTATTTATAGAATGCATCAATGCATCCTTCCTTTTTAGAAATAGTACTTATACGTGTCATGTACTAGTTTCTATTTTCTTGCACCCTCACACAAAATTACAATTTGGAGTTCACTGCCACTTAGGCAAGTGCTATGTAACTTCATTCTACACCGACACACTATTTGATTCCAATTACTGGATCGTACACTAAGTTTTAATTCTCAATAACAGCTCAATATCAAAAGTTTATATTTTTTTTTTCCTTCAAAAATCAGATGAGAATCAAAATTTTAAATATTAATAATTATATTACATTATTTTTATAAAACTAAATTAATTTATGGATCTAGTGGTTGGGATGATTTTTTGGATCTATCGCTATATCTGGTAGTGGCAATGGTGGTTTTGTAGTTGAAAATGGTGGTTTACAGGTGGTTGTGGTGATGGTTTTGAAGTTGAGAATGGTAGTTTGGTAGTGGTGGCGGTGGCGGTGACACTAGCTATGGTGATAAAGGTTGCATTGCTTTTGGTTGGTGCCATTGTTGATTGGGATTGGGTGGCGTAGTTGGTGGGATTAATAGTGTTTGTGACCAAAAAATAATATATGATCAATAACTTTGTGACAAATAAATAATATGTGATCAAAAAACTTGAGTTGACTTATAAAATTAGTAATTTGTGACTTATAATTTATTTTTATTTGTGATTGATGAATAAATCGTGACCTATAAAAAATTATTTTTGACCGTTAAATAATTTGTTACTAATTAATTTGATAAATTGTGACCAAATTGGCTAGAATTATGACTTTAATAAATTTAATAAAATATATTTTTAATTAACCATTCGTAAATAAAATTTAATTAGTATATGATTTTTGAAGTTTTAATCTTTGTTTCTTAATTTTAAAAGAGGAAATTACACCTAGACCTTGGATTAGATTTCCAATTTCACAAATCACATCACAAGTTTAACATTTTAAAAATCAGGTTTTAATTAAAAATTTAAAAATAATTTTTATTTTTATATCTATTTACAATAAAATCATTTGACCTAATCAAACGCTAAATAATTTGAACCAATTCTTCCCTTCCTTTCTCTTTCACCACCCCGGCAGCCGCCTTATCTCTTCTCTAGTCTCTCAATGCCGTCGCCGCCGCCATGACGTCATGGCGTCGACTCTTCTTCCCCTCATCTCCCTCTCTCGTCCTCACTCTCTCTCTCTCTCTCGTCTTTGTCTTCTCCCTTTTTCCTCATCGACCGTGGCGCTCGTAAGGCCTCCCACCATCCGTTGGCACCGCGGCTTTCTCACGATGCCGGCCTCGTCAATTTGAAGTAGGCAGCGGCGCTGTGAATATGTGATGCTCACAATGCTGCTGCATAGTACTACGATGTCGCCTTCCACCATTCCAGGCCTTCTTGCCGTTGTGGATCTATTTTTTTTTTTTTTTTTTTTTTTCTAGTTTGATTTATTGGATGGGTATGGTGGTTGTATGGTTGATGTTTGTCGGTGGTTGCTGTGGTGGTTTTTTAGTTAAAGGATGGTTGTATGGTTGATGTTTTGTTGTTGGCTTTGGCAGATCTGGAGGCGATTTTGGTGGATTCGACGGCGATTTTTGCGAATCTGGCGGCGATTTTGTTGTTGTTTCGTGTTTTGGTGTAGTTGGGGAGTTTTGGGATTGTTGAAATCACCCATTCAACCACGGACGATGGACTGTAATTTATGTCAATAGCATTTCGACCA
>CAIGRQ010177793.1:0-21628 GCA_903798375.1 Fraxinus sp. D2006-0159 | reverse complement strand
CTATCCTTCTCTCTCTTCCCTTACCCTTTTTCTTTCCCTCACAACAAAATTGAAATCAAAATGCAGCATCTTTAGCAGCACAATGATTCATAATTCCCATTGTTAAACAGCTCTTCTGTGTTTTCTTCAAGTCAACACAGACGTACATTTTCTTCCACATAAACAAGGTATAGCAATCCAAGATTTGACTCAGTTTTTTTAGATTCAGATCCTTCATTTTTAACCAGTTAAAATGTAAAGATCTGTATATGAATTTTATTGTTCGTGTTTTGATGAAGGATAGAGAATAGGCGGCCTGACTGCATTGGGATGTGTGAAAAGTAGTGCATTTTTTCTTCTCTCTTTTTCTTGGTTTGTTGTGTGGAGTTGGTCTATCTGTGGTACCCAATTTCTGCTCTCTCTTTCTCTCTCTCTGAATAGTTAGGAATCATGACAGCGACTTTTGAAATTTTGAAAATAGACAGGGAGAGGGTTAGTAGAATTTGAACTGGTTTTATTATTTTAAGTTTGAAAAGAAAAAATGGAGGACTGAGTCATAATTGACTTCGTGTGTGGACCATGGAAGGTTCGTTAAAGTTTGATATTTGTTGTTGTATTTGAACTTCATTTTGTATAATTGTATGGTACTAATTGATCTGAGTGAAAAATAACACGCATTTGAAAAATATAATTTGTTGTATTTGAACTTCATTTTGTATAATAGTATTCTTTTGAATGTTTCTTACACGTCTTGTCCGTGGAGCCGTCTATTTATTTTCCTTTTATTGTTCTATTTTTAATGCTACAAGAAGCGTAGTCCACTGAAGTGTCATTTCTATTTATCCATCTACGTATTTATTCGACTTTTTAAAAGTTCATGATGTAAGTTTTGTGTTTGAAGAAGGCTCTGGTTGTCTGTGTTGGGTTTGTAGGAACTTTTACAAAAAGTCTCTGGTTGTCGGTGTTTAGTTTCTGCGAAGGTTAGGTTCTTTCAGGGATACGTTGTATCAAAGTATTAATCTTTACTCCTGTTTCTCCAGATTATAGGTATTATGATTTTTTAAACTACACTTTGTGTGTTTTGGTGGGAACAAGATAGACATGTTGACCTCAACCTCAAAAGAAGCTGTTATTTGTTTTTTTCTGAAAGAAGAGAAAATGAGTGACTTTACTGGAAAAGAAATGGTTTTGATCTATCAGAATATGTATTTTTTTTTTCTCCCTCTCCCTCTCCCTTTTTATTTTTATTTTTTTCAAATTCATCTTTTTTGGGTAATCAATTTTTTATTTAGAGCAATGTTTCTTTGCAGATTAAGATGAAAAGTGAGGAAAAAACACAGTTGAAAAAGAGATTTTGAGATCTGAATTTTGATTGTTTATTTTAAACACATTTCTACCTTGTGAATCTTAGCTAATGGACTTCTTTCTTTAAATTTCTTCTACCCTCTATGAAGTTTCAGGTTCTGGTGACGAGTATATATTTAACTGGTGCAAATTTTGGTAGAATGGCTGCAAAATCATACAGAACTTCAGAATCACAACCTGGGAGGGGCTCAATTCCTCAAGGTGTGACCTTCGCAAGGAGAACATCATCGGGTCGTTATGTCAATTTGTCGAGGGATAGCCTTGACAGTGAGATTAGTGGTATTGAATTCTCAAACTACACGGTGCAAATACCACCAACACCAGATAATCAGCCCATGGACCCTTCAATGTCCCAGAGGGTAGAAGAGCAGTATGTATCAAGTTCTTTGTTTACTGGTGGGTATAACAGTGTCACCCGTGCCCACTTGATGGACAAGGTGATCGAATCTGAGACCAGCCATCCTCAGATGGCTGGTGCCAAAGGTTCTTTATGTGCAGTCCCTGGTTGTGATGGAAAAGTCATGAGGGATGAGAGGGGTGAAGATATTCTCCCTTGTGAATGTGATTTTAAGATATGTAGGGATTGTTATGTTGATGCTGTGAAAACTGGTGATGGGATCTGTCCAGGTTGTAAAGAGCCTTACAAGAATACGGATTTGGCTGCAAATGATGTGGAGCCTGGTCGGCCTTTGCCTCTTCCATCAAATGTTGGGATGTCAAAGATGGAGAGGAGGTTGTCATTGATGAAATCAGCCAACCGGTCAGCGCTAATTAGGAGTCAGTCGGGGCTGAAGAGGAGCCAAACAGGGGTGGATTTTGATCATAACAGATGGTTGTTTGAGACCAAGGGGACTTATGGGTATGGCAATGCTATATGGCCAAATGATGGAGGGTTTGCAAATGATAAAAATGATGAAGCTGGTGAGCCTCCTGAACTTCTCAACAAGCCTTGGAGGCCACTCACCCGCAAATTGAAGATACCAGCTGCAATACTCAGTCCATACAGGTAAATTCGTATTTGCTATTGTTTTCGTTAATGTTTCTATGATTGTTATTTTCCTTTATGTTTCTCCTTTATTTGAAATCCCAGAAATTATATTGGTCACGCTTTTCCAGTTAACATTATTGTATCTAGTTTGGAAAATAAGCATTCGACTTCTGTTTGTTTCCCGTTCTCGCTTTTTTTACAACCTTACTGGATTGCATGGATGTAGCATATATAATAGAGTAAATGCCATTGAGCGGTAATTAGGTTGGGTGGTGTCTTTTTTTCCATTGTCATTGTAACTTAATTTTTGAATTTCATAAAACTTCCACGGTAATGGTATGACACGTAATATTATTAATTAACTGATGTTTGCACCCTTTAGTTATGTATGACACGAGAATGTATACGGATGCCCTGCTGGGTGTGATCAGTTGCTGATCGTTTTCTATGTGCATCATTGATGAGTCTTAAACTGGGATTACAGCTGGGAAAGCTGTCTTTTGTTTGTTTGAAACTAGCCTTTCCATGTTTACATGCCCTAGTATTGGTGGAATTAACCCCCCTACAAGTTCGTAACTAGATGTACCCTAAGGGTAATATAACAGTAGTGGCTGTTTAAGGTTGACGAAAGTTGCTGGTATCCATTTATTTTCTTCAGCAAATGTTACATTTTTCAATCTTTCAATAATAGTTTTTCCTTAACTTCCAAGCTATGATTGAGCTATTTTCTTGAATAAGCTTTAAAAATAACATACTAAGATAAAACCTGATAAACATTTTATGTCTCATAAATATGTATCTTGTAGACTCTTAATCTTAGTCCGTATGGCCGTTCTTGGGCTATTTCTTGCATGGAGGATCAGCCACCCCAATGAGGATGCAAGATGGCTATGGTTGATGTCAGTTATCTGTGAGATTTGGTTTGCATTCTCTTGGCTGCTTGACCAGCTTCCAAAGTTGTGCCCTGTTAATCGTGCAACTGACCTTAATGTGTTGAAAGAAAAATTTGAAACACCCAGTCCCGCCAATCCAACCGGGAAATCTGATCTCCCAGGAATAGATATATTTGTTTCTACAGCTGATCCTGAAAAAGAACCTCCACTTGTTACTGCAAATACTATTCTTTCTATCCTTGCTGCTGATTACCCAGTTGACAAGCTTTCTTGTTATGTATCTGATGATGGAGGTGCTCTTTTGACATTTGAGGCCATGGCAGAAGCTGCAAGTTTTGCAAACTTGTGGGTACCATTCTGCCGAAAACATGAGATTGAACCGAGAAATCCAGAATCTTACTTCAGCCTGAAAAAGGATCCCTATAAGAATAAGATGCGCCCAGATTTTGTCAAGGATCGTAGAAGGGTTAAACGTGAATATGACGAATTCAAGGTTCGAATCAATGGGCTTCCTGACTCAATTCGTCGTCGTTCTGATGCGTATAATGCACGTGAAGAAATAAAGGCCATGAAGCTTCAGAGAGAGACTGCTGGGGATGAACCAATGGAACCGGTGAAAGTCCGTAAAGCCACATGGATGGCAGACGGAACCCACTGGCCTGGCACTTGGGTAGTTTCTGGTTCTGAGCACTCTAGAGGTGATCATGCAGGAATTATTCAGGTACGTTCTTACTACGGAGAACTGACGTGTGGCTTTTGGCAGTTGGTCACCCATTTGCATTAGCTCATTTAATAACTTAATCTGGATCTTTTTTGCCCTTATGATAGAGAATCTAGACATCTTTTCTTAGTTATGCTTATTGCAGTTGGTGTTTAGATGAATTTAGCCTTCGTCTGCCATTTATTGATGCATTCTGGTTATTTCATGTTTGTCCAATCACTAATTGGTATTTGGAGGACTGAAGTGGTTTCTCCTACCATTTATTCACTGTTCAAGTCCTTGGACTTTCCTCTGGACGGTCAATGTCTATGGTTGTGTAATGATGCACCATGGGTCACTGCCATCTGCAGAGTCTATCATGTAGCCTCAATTTGTACTTTTTTATACCATCTTATTTGACAATTTGAATCAATTCTTTGAATGGAGTTGCCGTAGAACGCTTTGGCTAGGTCTACTTTTAGTGGCATCATATGCAGTTTGGCATCTTCTATGTTTTAACCTAGGCCACCTCAAAAAAAATTTGTGGAAAGGCTCGTTATATGTTATGAATATGTAAAAGTGATGCTTTATGGGGCAACTTAGGCCCCTTTGATCGGCCATTTTGCCAGTTTGAAAGCACATTATCACTTTGTTGCATCTTTAAGAGTACAAGCTATACTATATGCTGTTGATTAGCTTACTAGAAATCTTGCTCTGCAGGTAATGTTAAAACCTCCAAGTGATGAGCCTCTACACGGAACAACTGTTGACAATAGTCCACTTGATTTTACCGAAGTTGACATTCGGCTTCCCATGCTTGTCTATGTTTCACGTGAAAAGCGACCTGGATATGATCACAATAAGAAGGCTGGGGCAATGAATGCACTGGTTCGAGCCTCAGCCATCATGTCCAATGGCCCTTTCATACTTAACCTCGACTGTGATCACTACATCTACAACTCTGAGGCAGTAAGAGAAGGCATGTGTTTTATGATGGACCGAGGTGGGGACCGCATTTGTTACGTCCAGTTTCCTCAGAGATTTGAAGGAATAGATCCATCTGACCGCTACGCAAATCACAATACCGTTTTCTTTGATGTCAACATGAGGGCTCTAGATGGGCTTCAGGGTCCAGTTTATGTGGGCACTGGGTGCCTCTTTCGCAGGACTGCCCTTTATGGTTTTGATCCACCACGGTCAAAAGATTACCACTCAGGCTGCTGCAGCTGCTGTTTTCCTCGTCCGAAGAAAGGTGTTTCTATTTCTTCTGCACCTGATGAGCATCGTGAACTTAGAATGGGAGATTCTGATGATGAGCAAATGAATCCTTCTCTCTATTCTAAAAGATTCGGGAATTCAAGTTTCCTTATTGATTCTATTCCAGTGGCAGAATTCCAAGGAAGACCACTAGCAGATCACCCTGCGGTGAAGAATGGACGACCTCCCGGTGCTCTAACCATACCTAGGGAACTCCTCGATGCATCTACTGTTGCTGAAGCAATTAGCGTCATCTCTTGTTGGTATGAAGATAAAACTGAGTGGGGCAATCGGGTTGGGTGGATTTATGGATCTGTGACGGAAGATGTGGTAACTGGTTATAGAATGCACAATCGAGGTTGGCGATCTATATATTGCGTCACTAAAAGGGATGCTTTCCGTGGCACTGCACCAATTAATCTAACAGACAGGCTTCACCAAGTCCTTCGATGGGCCACTGGTTCTGTCGAGATCTTCTTCTCACGCAATAATGCGTTACTGGCTAGTCCCAAGATGAAGCTTCTACAGAGAATTGCTTACCTTAATGTTGGTATATATCCTTTCACTTCTGTGTTTCTCATTGTCTACTGCTTCCTCCCTGCACTGTCGCTCTTTTCTGGTCAATTTATTGTCCAGACTCTGAATGTGACATTCCTCACCTACCTCCTGGTCATCACCTTGACCCTTTGCATGTTGGCTGTGCTCGAGATCAAATGGTCGGGCATTGCTTTGGAAGAGTGGTGGCGAAATGAGCAATTCTGGTTGATTGGAGGCACAAGTGCTCATCTTGCTGCTGTACTCCAGGGGCTACTGAAGGTGATTGCCGGGATAGAAATCTCATTTACCTTGACATCAAAATCTGCTGGTGATGATAATGATGATGATTATGCCGATCTCTACATTATAAAATGGTCATCCTTGATGATACCGCCTATTACAATCATGATGACTAACTTGATCGCGATAGCAGTAGGTTTTAGCCGGACAATCTACAGTGCCATACCACAGTGGAGCCGTTTGATTGGAGGGGTATTCTTTAGCTTCTGGGTGTTAGCACATCTGTATCCCTTTGCAAAAGGATTGATGGGAAGAAGAGGAAGGACGCCAACAATTGTATTTGTTTGGTCAGGACTTATTGCGATTACCATTTCCCTCCTTTGGGTTGCGATCAACCCCCCGGCTGGCAATAATCAAATCGGAGGATCCTTCCAGTTTCCATGACATGGCTCAACTGGTAAACACCCTTTCTTGTTTAATTGGCTGCCTTGCATTGCATTGTTATCTTGCAACTTGAGTAGAGACTTGATTCCTTTTTCTTTTTAGCTTGTCTCCCTTAAATCTTCATAGTGAAAGATACTTTCATTGTAATTCAGAAAGTTGGGAAGTAGAAATAGTTACTGTTCTTTCTTTCTTTTCAGTATATTAAATATTCATTCAAGATTTTAAAGAAATGCTAGTTGATTCATACCCGATTGGAACTTCATTTCTTTCAAGTTTCCAATTTACTTACTTATTTTTAATTAGATTTTAATTATTCTAAGTTTTTTTTTACTTAAAATACTCTCAAAACAATGTTTCTTACTTGAAATGAATGTTTGTTTTACTTATGAGTGTTTTGCACTTATAACTGATTTTTTTGCTTAGAAAATAATTTTTATTTATGAGTAAAGTTGTTTTAGTTATAATTTATTTTTTACATATACAAGAAATATTCAGGTCTTATATAATTGCACGTAAATATATGTATTTCAATTTAACTATTTTTTTTCATAAATTTATAAAATGTAAAATAAATAATCCAATCTAAATCCACCATCATGTAACGTATTAATTTTATATCAATCAATGGTTAAAAGAGGATAAGCACCATGTATTAATTTAATCTAGATATTAATTGCATAAAACACCGATATGAATCATACATATGTTAAATTAATCCTTAGTCGGTAGTCTAATATAGTGCACTAAACGCGTATTAATTTTATACTATTATTTTATTAAAGAATGTAATTGATATGAAAAGAGAAAATAAATTATAATTTTAATGGGGTCTATACAGGGCTAACTACGCCGCAAAAGGTGCTAATTTATTAATTTTATGAATAATGTTATCTAGTTTTAGTGATGTTTAGGGATGTTAAAATGACTCGCTGGCTCTGATGGCTAGTGGCTCAGTTTGAGAAAAGCCCAAGCCGAGAAAAAATAGATTTTAAATTCACTGCACAAATTTTAAATTCTTAAAAAAAACATTTAGATTTGTCACCAAAAAAAAATAAATTTGCTAAGGCTCAAACCTTCTTTTTTGGTCGAGCTTTTGCTTGGCTCAGGTAAAAAAAAGTCCGAACCAATTTTTGCTTGAACCAAGTCCGAGCTTCAAGTTTCGGCTCGTGACTTGGCTCATTGACACCTTTAGTGATGTTACAACACCAATGATACTAAGTAGTATTACTCTAATTTTAAGGTTGACGAAAGGGATAAGGTGGAATTAATTGCATTAATAGTCGAATAAGAAGTAATTAAGATTTAATTAATTCTTATTTAGTGTCTAATATAGTGTGCCAAATGTACTACCGTAACAATTTATGAGGTTGACTAAAGAGAAAATATCAATTAATTGCACTAAACACAAATAGCCTGTTTGGAAGGATTTTAAATCCAATTACAATTGAAAATATAATCGTTATTAGGTCTCACTCGCTTAATAAAAGTCAACAACGGTTAATTTTTCAGTTTTATCCGATTTTAATCTCTACCAAACACCCTCCAAATCAAAATAAATAAGATCAAATTAATTCTTATCCGGTAGTCTAACACGACGCACAATGTGCGAGCGTATTAATTGCACTAAACGGTCAGATGAGAATTAAATAATTTCATGGATTATAACAATTTATTACATACAAGGATTTCATTATGCAGCACTAATGCATTCATTGTTATCGAAAATTTAATATAAATAAAGGTGGTGTAGCAGGTATCATCATCCCATTCTTGGCTTGAACTCGTCAAGTCGTACGTGGTTTTGGCAGGTATGACCACACATTATAAAAAAAAAAAAGGTTCAACCCCAACCTTGAGTGCCTCCACCTGTCCTGGACCTTGGTGAAGGAAGTAAATCGCAGGTTATGCTCTCAAGGGTACAGGATAAAATACTGCTTGTATACTTGTACTTACTCAAGTGCCAAATCCATATTTCAAGATTCGAACCCTTAACACAACAGCCTCAAGCAAAGCTGGAACTTTTCTACCGTCCTTATTTACCACTTCGAGATGTACCTTGGGGGTGTGACCACCCATTATAGATTGGACAATTAGCTATGGAAAGCCTTGCCAAGGAAACGACCGGGTCTAGTGGCCAATGCATTCCATAGCCAACGTCCAACCTAATAATTGGTAGTCATAGGCTCCAACACCAGTTGAGATCATGTGGGTTATTACGGAATTCAAGCCAAGAAGGTTTTTAGAGGCCGAGGGCCATGCTGAAGTAGCCCTGAGGGGCTGAGATCCAAGTCTTGCACCCCTCGGAGCAGGCAGTACAAGAATTTGGAGCTTGTGACAGTGAGACTTTGAAGGCTGTAAATGGTACACTATTTCCATGCGAACTTGATCGAAGTTTTGAAGCTATTGTTAGGGTCGAAGTTCCCCTTGTGTTGGGAAACTCCATTTTACGTTTTCATTTTTACAAAGAAAAAAAAAAAGAATAACTAATATTCTAAAGAGTACTGATATTTAACACTAGTCTAAGTGACGACATTAAATTACAAATTCAATTAAATAAATCATACAAGTTCACATTTAATTGCTATCATATAATACCACATAGACACAACTGGTGATAAATGACATTATTCTATTTTAAATGATTCTATGTTATTATTGTTGAGTAATTTTCCTTTTTCATTTCATAAAAAAAAAAATCAATAAAAAGAAATATTCAGAACATTAATGACGCGATGCCAACAAACAGATCCATTGACATCTCTAAGTCGAAGTTTTATCAATTCTCTCTCCCAGTGGCAATTTTCACAAACAATATTCAGTACACACAAATGTAACATAGATTAAGGTCGTACCTTCCTTGACAGACAACTTAAATTTCCTGTTACATACCATCCACATTCCTCAACCATAAAAGATTGGTCGAAATGAGAAATGATTGGTAAAATTTGAGCAGTTTTGACACTAAAAATCAGTTTTTTTAATGAATTTTAAACTACACACTACGTAAATATAGGTTTTCATGTAAACTATCGGTTAGGGTTAAACCTCGTACTTCATTTTGAACGACTTCATTGACTGCTTTGAATATGCTCAGCTTGCCCAGAATACTGAGAATCATGGCCTGCGCTTTGGTCATCCCGACTGGACCTTGGATCTTCTTGTTCTGGGAATTCACCAAGTCTCTCCTGCAGAACCAAATTTACTCGGTACAAAAATAAAAAAGAGAATTATAGAAACGTGTGCAACACTATATAACTATTTTACATATATACAAATCATTATATATTTTAGTGGAATCTGAGAAAAAGGGTATCAAACATGATCAACATCCACGCAACGAGTTTGCTTTGTGAAATCTTGCTTGGCAATCAGTAAAACTGTAATCTAAGCATTAGATAATACCTTCAGAGCTGCATTCTGAGCAAGAAGCTGCTCATACTCACTCCTAATACGATTCACCTCTGCTCTAAGAGAAGCATTTTCTTCTTTCATAGCTTCAGCGCGCTGGGCCAGTTCATCACATTCTGCCTGAGCCCCGTGTACAGAAACAAAAAAGTATCAGGGACGAAATCTTAACAGGCTAAGGGACTTAAAAGTGGGAAATAACTGTTTGACCTGTTTTCGCAATCTGGACCGACGAGCTGATTCTCTGTTTGACTGCTTTCTTCTCTGTCTTTTGAGCTCTCTTTCATCCTGAACTCAAGGAAAAGTAAAGGTGTCCAATCATTACCACAGAAGGAGATGAATTAGGACAAAGATAAATTCTTCTATCAAAGAGAACGCAGATATCCAATCACACACCAGTGTTAACCATAAGCAATTGCAAAATAATCTGTCTACAAGGTGATTACTATTGACATTGATTATTTTGCAGGTCCCCCACCCCTGCAACATCCCCTCGCCTAAATCTGCTAAAAAAAAAAGGTCCAATATTATTGGCACTGGTCTTGCTCCCGTTGGATTTGATTTTTAGTCGTTTTGCTTGCTTTGCATCTTTCCTATACATTCATTTGATTCTTCCCAACATTTACAGGTAGTATCTGAAAGATGATAAACAAAAATGAACTGAAAAATGTCACTGTATAAGGAACTGATACGTCAAGGCTCACTTGTATTATACCATGTTCCATAAATACGCCCCAAACCTCAAACAGCGCCATGAGACAAGACTGAAGATTTAGGCTTAAGAAATTACTATTTTTGCCCTATTTTCAATAGGCCGAAATGGTTAGACACACGTCGCTGGCTCACCACTGAAGGAACTTCCCCCAACCGTTTAGAGACTTGCCTTCAGTCATAGAAATAACCAAGTTTATATACACCACAATACTGGATCCCGCAATTTAATCTTCCCCAAACGGACTTGATACTACCAGTTTACCAGCTCTCCCTTCAAAGAGGCAGGTATAAAGCCCAGATAAAAAGAAAATAATATATGAAGAGATTCAGAGTAAAGCTGCGGTAGTTACTAGCTGCTGCTATGTCAGAGACCGTTAGATCAAAGATCAAACATTTTAGTTTCAAAATTATACCTATTATATGTGACGTCCAAAGATAAAATATTTACCACATATGAAAAAAAAAAAAGCTGGTGCTTATGAAAATGTAACTTAATTGTATCATTTGTGTTGGAGTTCTTTGTAATTGTTCTGGGGGAATTTGCAGATATAAAAAAACGAGTTGAGCAGATTAAGAAAACGAAAAGGGATCAAGTCAGTGCTATTGGAAAATAATTAGTCAAGGGACTATCAACAATGTGAATGAATATTATGTTTAATTTTTTCTTGTTAATGTTCTCTAACTTGGATTAAAGTATGTAATAACAATAGTGGTTCTTAACCAGCATATGCCTCATCTCATGAGACGTCAAAATCATAGGGCCAATCGCAATTTCCTGTTATAACATTGACAAGTCAATGCAAAGACATGTTGATTTATTAACTCTGTTATAATATGCCAGTCCCCAAAAGTGGAGTGTACCGTTCCACAACCAAAAAGCTAGATAAGCAGGTATTGCAGCCACATTTTATATCCAACATTAAAACCCTGCCTACAAAACCATATCAATTCAATCGCAGCTAGTGTTGGCGGCAAAAGGGAAAATATACTAATGCATTCAGTTAAAATCAACGTTAACAATCAGATAAGCTGTGTAGCTTGAACTCGGGTGCGGGTGTCGGATACAGGTACATATCAAAGGATCAGATTCTTTATTATTCTAAACACTAGAATATGGGGATACGGCGAAAAATTATCCAAATTTTGGACAAGGGCATGCGGGTATATCTTACAAACATAATTTTGTTTAGAAATTTATATACTAATATAGTGCATTTTCTAGAAAAATATAAACTGTTCAATTTTAAATTTAAAACAAATTTAGTTGTGAAGTCATCACAGGATTATCGTAATAATTAATTGTGAACAACCTTTTTCTTGTGCAAATTGACGAGTAATTAACACGTATATGGACAAATAATCCACCAGAAACTTAAAATCACAAGAGCCCAACTCTTTACTCTGTTAAGCAAGACAAAATCATGAAACCCCCAAAGGCAAAGGAGAATAAAAAAAATATCATTTACAGGAAGAGAACAAAACCTGTATCCAAAGCTGTGATTGGACATTATCCCGTGATCCAGAAGTGACCATTCCTCCGGCCACTGGAGCAGAAGGCACCTTACCACGTATTGCAGGAATAGCAGATGGTTGAGATGCAGCCCAGTAGTCCATACCAATATTAAGGTTAGTGGTGGGACCAGGAATACCACCTGCACCGCCAGACACTGACATGATGGGCATTTGTTGACTCATCATTGAATGGTGTGTATTTGGCCCTCCATTATGAGAACCATGTGTACCACCACCATTCTGAGATGCTTCCCCTGTAGCAAAGATATTCGTGAAACAAATAGCCAAGATAATGGTTGCATAGGAAGAAAACATTCTTTAAATTGCACCTGAATCTTGCGGGCCTCCTGTCTTCATTTGTGACTCCTGTAAAGCAGAACAGAACAAGTATTAGAAGAAACGAAGTCTTTGTTTGAGCCTCATTCTTTAAAACTCATTTTTCCCAAACTCATTTTCAACCACTTAGTAAAATAATTTTGCACATTAATTCAAAACTTTTTCCAACTTTTTAACCATATTCCCCAAGAAAATCATTTTTTTTATAAAATCTGCTCTAAAAAATGGGGCTCAAACAGGGGCTACATCTCTTGATTTTATTTCGTGCTCACTTGGATAAGTACTAAAACCACTTCCTCATACGAGTTAAAAAATAGCCAACATCATTCAAAACACTTTTACCGAACCATACATCTTGATTTTAAGAAGCTCAACAAGGAAACTTCAATGGTAAGCTTAAAATGTCCCTTTCTGTTAACCATATAGTATTGTTAGCAAAAAGAGTACAAAATTTACATGAAAATCTATGAGCACGCTTAAATGCTTTAAAATATGGTAAAGCAAAAACCACGGTCATCTTTGATTAGAAGTAATAAAGGACTAAGATGCTACACGTCAGCGGTATGCAGATGTTTCTTTCTTAGGTTATGATGCCAAATAAATTGCATTCAGTTCAATGCATATTTAAGAGAATAAGGGTCATCTACAGAAAATGTAAATAATGCCCTTTCAAAAAAGAAAGTGTAAATAATGCATCAAGATCAATGGCATATTCTGAAACTTCGCCTCAACTTTAAAGATGGCTAGATGCAAGCAGATAACTTTCACACTGACATTAGTCTGATAAAACTACGATACCCAGTGACAAGTTTGTGATTCTTACATTTTGAGAATTTTCATCACTTCCTTCACTTGATCCTTCACTTGCACTCTCAGCACTGCAAATTGCATTTACGGAAATTTCATAAATCGCGAACTGAAACATCATCATATTCCCACCCATTTTCGACATTGGCATTAAAAGATCATATTAATTCATCATTTTGTTGTTGTTAGTAAATAATAAAGAAAGGGGGAGAAGACCAGAGAGAGAGAGAGAGAGTGATCAAATACCACCCTTACCCACCCACTCATCCCAAATAAAAGAAGGCACGCATATTAATATTTCGTTAAGTTAGAAGGGAAAAAAAAAAGTGCACTTACAGTCACATTTATAAAAAAACAGAAACAACAATTACACATCCAAATAAGTAAACATGACAGCAATTCTCAGGATCATTTTAACATCTACTACTGGAACTTATTTATGACCAGTCCCTTTGTTTGTTTCACAGATTTACTCTACCTTCTGGAATAGACACCATTTGCAGATGCTCCTGATGTTTTACCGGGTTCACCGTTCTTCCCAGTAATCATGTTCAAAGATCCCAAACGTCCCTTCGATCTTTTGATGGGAAGTTTTTCCTTCCCCTCAGATGACTTGCCATCCACCTCCATGTTTCCAGGTGCATTACCCTATCATTAAATATAAAATATTATCCAATTAATTTATGGAAAGGCTCAAACAGTAGCAGCAATGGAAATAGAGCACATTCTAAAAAAAGAAAAAGTAAAAAAGGAAGAGAAATGAGAGTTTGTGAAGACAACTCACAGAGGCTTCAGCAATACCATTTGGAGAAGACATGGCAAAAGGACTAAAAGGATAAGACCCCTAATTTAGTTGAAAGCAGAATACAAAAAAGTCACGCCCACTAGAGGAATATGATTTTATATATAACTAAACAACAAGATCAACAAGAAAATACCGGAGGCATGGTTGGATGTGCATATATGCCCCCATGAGGATACATAGCGACATATGGATGTGGAGGAGTACCATATGGTGGCATAAATTGCTGTAAGATAAGTTCAAATAAAAATTAATGAATAACAACTTGGAATGTAAGTCTAAAGGGTATAGGTATCATAACATTATCAACTAGAATGAGAATCAAAAATTAAACCAACATAAAAAATTCTAGAGAATCCTCTCTAAAGTATCAAGGACAAACCAAAAAAAGGGGTTTAATATGCATCGATGTACGATATTCATCCCTTTAAAAAGTTGAGTAGCAATATTCTCACCAAAGGTCTTCAAAAACGTCTATCTAAACCCATAATTATTAAGCTGCAAATGGTGGTTGTATTTGAGCCAACTTGAGGGGGAGCGATGAAAAGGCTGGTGTGCACACTCACGAGTCACGGATAGCAAATCCTGTGTCTGGTAAACTATCAATCAAATCAATGTTTTACCTTTTGTAAAATACACTTTGAATTTTTAGCTGTTAAGGGAATATAATTAGTGATTTAGCACATTTCCCATTTTTGCAAATTATTTATTTCTACTATGTAACCATAGAATATTTTAATGTTTTCTTGCCCTTTAGAGGGATCCTAAATTTTCTCTCCGAGTGTTTCTTATTATTCCAAAAAATTATTTAATCGAGGATGAAAATGAGTAAAGAAATTAGTTGCATGGAATTCCTATTAAAGTGTGGAACAGAACAGCCGACGTGGGAATTATATGGTTGAAAAAATTATTCAATGAGAATTTAAAAAGGAAAAATGATGTTAGACGTGTGGAGGAAGAGTATTATGGTGTCTACCAATAAGATACAGAGTTATAAAGTTCATGATTCACAATAAACTAGGGAAGAGACTGATTAAAGCATATATCAAGGTGTAATTTACAAGTCTCTCAAAACTATATATCACTTAGAAAATTAACGGAAAAGTACAGAGGAAGCACACAAGATTTGCAAAAGGTGTCTATTGATTTAGAAAAAGCATAGAAAGAGTGAACAAGGATATGATATGGTACGTGACAAAGAGAAAATGAAAATTTATTAGATATGTCAACATCATTAAGGGCATATAAGATGGAACAATTATGGATGTGATATGTGGTGGCCATAGTACACACAACTACAAGCTTATACCAAGATTCTATCTTACGTATTCATTTCTTTACTTCATCATGGATAAGCTCACAAGACATACCAAGAATAGGGTTCCTTGACGTATGTTATTTGCTGTTAACATAGTTAAAAATCTAAGTACCTTGAAATTTAAATATTTTATGTTAAGCAGAATGAAAACTAAGATGGAGTACATTAAATGTCCTTTTAATCATAATAGAAATAAGGATGATGATGATGATGATGACTAATAATGTTTAAGTTCAATTATAACAAGGACATGAAGAGAATCAAATGCATATGTAGGATAACATAGGGAAGTACACAGGAGTTTTATGTGGTAGAAAAAACCCCTAGAAGGTTAATAATAAGTTTATGAAATGATTATTAGAAGAGCTATGCTTTTTACCAAGAGTGTTGGGTTGTCAAAATGTAATTTTGTCCATATGATGAGTAAGGTGAAGTATTTAAGATGAATGAGGTCGTAGTAGAAAAGATAAGATAAAAGAGTATTTATACTATCAAGGGGAGGTAACACTAATTAAGGATAACTTCAGGGAATGATAATTATAGTAAGGTCATGTCTTACATAGACCTAAAAAAGCTTTCACTCACAAAAGTGAAGAAATCATATTAAAACATTGAAAGAAAGGGATATATCAAAACTGATATAATATGATGTGGTTGCAAGGTATACGATTACACTGGATCTTCTAGTTGATGCAGCAATCAAACATGGTGGCTAAACAGAATTCTTGTTTTTCTTCTATCCAACTTGTTGCAACCTACGCACATATCTTCCTAAAATAACCGCATGCATCACCAATCCACATATTCTTCGAATCCAACCATTAATCCTAAATCCTCTAACCTTGCAGCACAAGTTCTGAAAAGTCCAAAAAGCCAAGGGCCACTGTTCCTCTAAACAGTCCTACTAGTGTCCCAAATCCGTTGAAGATATAGGGAAAAATGCATTCTTTCCTCAAAACTTTCAGAACAAATATCAAGTTTTGTAATGATCCTAATGTACTTTTATACTATTCCTTCCTCCCCTAACCTTGCATCATCCTCCAACACCACCACCTTTCCTCTCCCATACAACTACCTCCCCTACTCCATGCAACTGATTCTCCTCTCCCTCCTCTTTCCCCCCATTTTTTCTCACAGCTCTCCATCCCATTTCCTCTATATTTCTTCCTTCTACTTTGGAGTTCAGGAGCCCTGATTACAAAAACTGGGTAGACAGCAGGATGGGGACACAGGGATGATGGATACCAGGGGAGGGGAACAGGAGGGTAGGGGGGCAACAAGAAGAACAGTTGAAGGGGCAGGGAGACAGCATCAGAAGGGGGGACAGGGGAAGGCAAGGGTGGGATGGGGTGGAGAAAATGACGAATACGAGAAGAACAACATTTTAGTAAGGGTACCTAAGACATTTGACGTTGCAAAAATTTTCAAGCTTGGGTTTTTTTCACTTTGACTAGTCAAAGGGGACTTCTAAAAAGAATGAATACCAACTCCGTTCCATATCAAGCACAAGTTCTAATAAACTACCATTAGGCATCTAGTTGATGTAAAACCCCCCACATTTTCAACTTTCCAAAGTTGTCCTACCTCACAAGCTTTTCTATAAGAATAATAACATGATTTAGATTCTCCTACTTCACAGGCTTTCCAATAAGAACAATTATATTATTTGAATTATCAATCAAAACTAGCCCCAAATAGATGGAAAACAGTAAAACAAGAGGTCAACAAAACAACAATTACGGTTAGGAGACTGTTGAGCAATGTGTAGGGACATACTTCCGTAGAAATGTATAAGCCACAGTTTACAAGCAACCAGGCAAAACATATGATCCATGTAGACAACTGTGAAAGCTCGGTAAAAGTAAGTAGTCAAATTGATCAGCTGAATTAAACTTACTACATTTTTATTTTTATTTTTCCTTTTTCAGCTTTTTAGTTAATACACTTAGATTTCCTTTGCTGAGAAGAATTTCCAGTAGCTTTATGATGATTGTACGTGACAATTGGCATGTAACACCTACTAAGCCAATACAACATAAATGGGAAAATATACCTGAATTCCCCACATATAGGGGTGTGCCTGAGGACTTGATGCCAAGAATCCATGTGGAGGCATAGGAGAATATGCCTGCACAAATAACCAACGCCCTATAATAATGTTGAGAAAGGAGGCATAAAGTCCAAGTGGGCTATCTCTTAGAAACTTTAACCTGAAAGCCGGACCAGTCTCCAGTAACCGTGCCTGTGGCCGTAGCTGAAGGCTGCTCCTAGAAATTCCCACCAAAAAATAACAAAAATAAGTGACTGAAATTTTTTATTTTTCTGATATTGCTACAAGCCTACAACTAACATGAATGGAAAAAAGAGTCAGTGTATCATATTACCTGTGAAGTAGGAGTTTTGGGATCCTTTGCTTCCTTCCCCTCCTTAGAGGATTTGTCCATCTCACTACTACCCATGGTTTCAACTATGCGACCTCCTCAAATATCAAAACCATGCTGTTACAGACACATACAGCCGTATTCAAAAAAGTTCAATAGAATCACCAATTTAAAGTTCAAATATATACAGAGATATACATGCATTAATACTTGGTGGAAAAGACAACTTAGTTAAAAATTTAACTTGAAAAATGGTCCATTACAGATATGATTTAAATACTTAGCCCCTGTTCGGTGGGGATTAAATCAATTTTTTAGTAGATTTTTATAAAAGTTGAAGAAATATGCGGTTAAAAAGTTGTGGGACCATGAAATATGTGGTTAAAATTAATTGTCAGCTTTGACTTAGATTAAAATCTAAATTTTAATCCCTACCAAACTTGTGCTTAATTTGAAAGCCATATTTCGGGGATGACACTAATAACCAACGAAAGGCAAGTGCGTTTCCTTGTGTGGAACGATTCCTAGGGGTTACATTACCACTTCAGTCAATCGGAAAGAAAAAACAAGGAAAATTTTCTCCAGGATCACCCTTTTCCAGGTAATACAGAAACCTCAAAAGCACCTCATCGACAAGAAAAAATCTTTTACAAACCACGGAAATGCTAGGATCTAATATTATACACACAAGGCTCTATATCACATATGCACGAATATATTCTACTGAGGGCCTAATGACAGCACATTCTAATGATAATTCTTCATATGTTTAGATTAAAATGAACACTGTTCAAGCAAATATAATAGTCATCAACTCACTTTCCACAACAGTCCATCATTACACAAGTGTATCCACAAAACATAAACTAAAATACGAAAATTATGTTTGGAACTCACATAAGTTTACACAGACGCAAAAAGTTATATGTATAATCATTTGCTTACCTTAAAAAGAAAAAAAAAATATTTTAGACCCTCGAAGCCTAAGATAATCGTGAAACTTCACATAAGTATCAAAATGGAGCTTAAAAACGAAAAAAGGGCTGAGCTTGATGAAGTTAAAAGATAAATTACCGGAAAACAACCAGCTGTGACTCGGAGAATCTGAACTCAGTGAGTCAATTTAGCTACATAGAAAAGCTCAAAAGTCAAAACGCACTTTTTCTCTAACTATAAAGAATGCCCTGATGAACGTATACCCAAAAAGATATATTTATAAAGAAAAATGGGATATATAATTGGTAAAATTCAATTTCAGGGCAAAATTTATGGAGGCTTTTACATCGAAGAGAAAGTCGATAAATTACTGAAAAGATTTAGAGAGAAAATTTTAGGGCTTTGTTTACTAGATCGTCGACATGGGTGTCGTTGTCCCGAGGATTTACAGAGAGAGAGAGAGAGAGTAGCTGAATTGTTGGCCGTGCATATCTCAAGTAAGTTGATGGTTGAGGTTTGATGAAGCCGTGAACAGGATCAACGGCTGAGATGGTGAGTTATTTTTCGCATTTGATGATTTGAGTGCTAATTGTTTCAATGATGTCTCTATCCCTCCTTGAAGTTTAAAATGTCGATTTTTGACCACTGAACTTTAAAAAACGTTGTATGTTACTCATTGGCATAACTTCCATCTCAAATCTCTAACAAAATTGGTGATGTAGCTGACAAAATGCACATGCGGTATCCCGTCACATAGTTAAATTTTGAAATAGTTGAATTTTGGCAACTAAATTTTGGAAAATGTCTTTTTTTGCTCACTGAACTTTAAAGTGATCGAATTTTGATCACCGAACTTTGATATAGTCGAACTTTGTCCACTAAATTTTGAAAAACGTCTTTTATTGCTCACTATAAATTTATATTTAATTAAGCTTCTATTTGTCTCCATTTAAAATAAGACTTTGTAATTCTCATATTCATTTTTAACAACATATTTATACAATAAAATGTTTTACACGTAAATTCAAAAGTTTTTTAGCTGTATATTCTCCAAAAAATACTATTTAAAACTCATTTTTTTAAAATAATAACCATGCTAAAATTTGGATTTAATTTTATTTCAACAATAAATATATTTTGTGTTTCATTACAATTAGTAGTCACTTCATTTACACAACTTTGCAAGCATTACATATATCACTAAGAATGATTACTCAATTACACAATAGTTAAGTAGAATTTTAATTTATTTTCATCATAATATTTGAATTTTACAATGAAACACATAATGAATTTGCTGTTAAATAAAATTAAATCCAAATTTTAACAACAAATTTTAATTAAATTCAATTTTATTGAGAACCGTAGAAGACGTTTTTCAAAGTTTTGTAGTAGAAACTCGAGCATCTCAAATTGTAGTGGCCGAAATTCAACAATCTCAAAGTTCAATAGTCAAAATTTGACCTCACAAAATTCAATTGATATTAGAACACATTTTTCGAAGTTTAGTGAACAACTGAAGACGTTTTCCAAAATATAGTGGCCCAAATTCGACTACCTCAAAGTTTAACAGCGTGATGGGATGCCACATGTGCATTCCGTCAGCTACATCACCAATTCCATTGAATATTTGAAACGAAAGTTAGCCAATAAGTAACATCCAGCGTTTTTCAAAGTTTAGTAACCAAAACTTGATATCTTAAATTTTAGTGATCAATTGAAGGCATAGACATAAATTCAGTGATTATTGGAACAATTAACTCGATGATTTGATGTACCTTTAATTTGAAAAGAATTGAGATTTTGCAAAATGGTCCCTAACTTATGGGTCCTCGTGTGATTTCAGTACCTTCTCGTTTTTTCTTGGCACATATTGCCGCAGACATGAAATTTCTTATTGTTAAAATGAGGAGATACACAGATAACTCTGTATATTGAAGGTAAATTTTCATTTCTAAATTTCACTTAGTTTTTCACTCAAGAACCTCATATTCATTTAATGATTTTCAAGTTGCGTATGACATTAAATTACGGAAAATTATTTTCACTTGATCATATTACGCTTCGTTAACTTCCAATTTCTCCGGAAGTTGTGGATCATTGTTCAATACGTTATCTACTAATAGTGTTATGCAAAAAAAATTAAAAAGTTCTTTCCGATTTAAAGAATTAATGCTATACGCGGGAAGATTGTCGAGTCCGTGCAAAGAGGAGATAAACCATTCTTAATTTAGGAGACAATATAGCGAGTTGGTAAGCTTACAAATTAAATTAACTTTCAAGCTTACCAAACATACTATTAACCGATTGCTTTAGAAATATCCAAATCGAGTTCGTCAAAAAAGGAAATTTACGATCAAGATCCTTTGTATAGTGTGTATTTACTTTTTACCTATCGTATTTTTAATTAAAAATTAAAAAATTGAAAAATGTAAATAGATCAAAATACACAATCAAAAATAAAAAGCAACGACCACTTATTACATTACACCAATTTTTGTTTTTGTTTTTTTTTTTAAAAAAAAAAGAAATCAATTACTATTTCATTTTCATCTAAAAATTTAATATTGCTTTTCTCATCCATCTATGTATCCACAAATTAATATTGGCTTATTGCACAAAGCGTCCCTACGTTTGACATTTAATGTGCAAAACGTCATTAGGTTTCAATTTTTTGTATTTTCATCCATATTTCCACTTTTTATTACGAAAAATATCGTTTTCTTCAATTTTCATCACCTGATATTTGTCATTTCACAAATTTTTATAGAGAAAATGGATAAAATTGAAGAAAACGATATTTTTCGCAATGAAACGTGGAAATAGGGATAAAAATACAAAAAATTGAAACGTAATAACGTTTTATATACTAAAGGTCAAACGTATGGACGTTTTGTGTGAATAAAGGTCAAATTGAATCTGCCTCTATTTCTCTCCTTTGTTGGATTCTGCGTGTGTTTATATATATAAACAATTCAGCCACTTTCCGCTCTCAATTCAGCCACTTTAGTTGA
>CAIGRQ010177778.1:0-11602 GCA_903798375.1 Fraxinus sp. D2006-0159 | reverse complement strand
ATGGGGTGAGGTTATATGTGATAATGTTGTCAAGGTTGGGCCAGAGAAGAATGCTAGTTCTGTGAGTACTAGAGCTGATATGCTTCTTCCTAGGCCGTTAGAATCTAACATTGTTCTGGATGTCCATCATATCGCCTGTGGGGTTAGGCATGCTGCATTAGTTACCAAGCAAGGTGAAATCTTTAGTTGGGGTGAAGAATCTGGNTTCTGTGAGTACTAGAGCTGATATGCTTCTTCCTAGGCCGTTAGAATCTAACATTGTTCTGGATGTCCATCATATCGCCTGTGGGGTTAGGCATGCTGCATTAGTTACCAAGCAAGGTGAAATCTTTAGTTGGGGTGAAGAATCTGGCGGGCGGCTTGGCCACGGAGTTGGGAAAGATGTTACTCAACCACGTCTTGTGGAATCTTTATCCTTTTGCAGCATTGATTTTGTAGCATGTGGAGAGTTTCACAGTTGCGCTGTTACTATGGCTGGTGAACTTTATACATGGGGAGATGGGACACATAATGCTGGCCTCTTGGGTCATGGAACTGATATCAGTCACTGGATACCGAAGAGAATTTCAGGTCCTCTTGAGGGACTTCAAGTTTCAATGGTTACTTGTGGTCCATGGCACACTGCCTTGATAACATCAACTGGACAACTCTTTACATTTGGGGATGGAACCTTCGGTGTTTTAGGCCATGGTAATCGGGAAAACGTCTCGTACCCGAGGGAGGTTGACTCTCTTTCAGGGTTGAGGACTATTGCCGTTGCTTGTGGAGTGTGGCATACTGCTGCTGTGGTTGAAGTTATTGTAACACAGTCTAGTGCCAGTGTTTCATCTGGAAAATTATTCACATGGGGTGATGGTGATAAAAACCGTCTTGGACATGGTGACAAAGAACCTCGACTGAAACCTACCTGTGTACCTGCACTTATAGATTACAATTTTCACAAAATTGCCTGTGGACATAGTTTGACTGTGGGCCTGACTACATCCGGGCATGTTTTCACAATGGGAAGTACAGTCTATGGTCAGCTTGGAAATCCTCATTCTGATGGAAAGCTACCTTGCTCGGTAGAATACAAGCTTGCTGGTGAATCTATTGAAGAAATTGCTTGTGGTGCATATCACGTGACTGTCTTAACATCCAAAAATGAGGTCTACACGTGGGGAAAAGGAGCCAATGGGAGGTTGGGCCACGGAGATATAGAAGACCGGAAAACGCCAACACTAGTTGAAGCTTTAAAGGATAGGCATGTTAAATATATTGCATGTGGTTCAAATTTCACAGCTGCTATATGCCTTCATAAATGGGTTTCTGGTGCTGAGCAGTCTCAGTGCTCAGCTTGTAGACAAGCTTTTGGCTTCACGAGAAAGAGGCATAATTGTTATAATTGTGGACTAGTACACTGTCATGCTTGCAGTTCGAGAAAAGCACTGCGGGCTGCATTGGCACCTAATCCCAGCAAACCATATCGTGTTTGTGATGCCTGTTCTGCTAAATTAAGTAAATTGGCAGAAGCTGGAGTCAATAGCCGGAGAAATGCTGTACCGCGCCTTTCTGGTGAAAATAAGGACCGGTTGGACAAGGCTGATCTGCGATTAGCCAAGTCGGGAATGCCATCCAATTTTGATTTGATTAAACAGTTAGATACAAAAGCAGCTAAACAAGGAAAGAAATCGGATACATTCTCTCTAGGCCGTTCCACTCAAGTGCCTTCTCTGTTACAGCTCAGAGATGCTGTAATTTCTGCAGCTGTTGATGCACGTCGAACAGTTCCAAAACCAGTTCATGCACCATCTAGTGTTAGTTCAAGGTCTGTGTCCCCCTTCTCAAGAAAATCTAGCCCTCCACGATCTGCAACACCAGTCCCTACAACTTCGGGACTTTCTTTTTCCAAAAGCATTACGGAGAGTTTGAAGAAGACTAGTGAACTTTTGAATCAAGAAGTACATAAATTACGTGTGCAGGTACATCCCAAATTTCAATCTTTGTTTCCCCGTTCAGCTTTAGTTTCTCAAAGTTAAATCATTTTTATTTGATGATAGGTCGAGAGCCTTAGAAATCGATGTGAACTGCAAGAATTGGATATCCAGAAATCAGCAAAGAAATCTCAGGAAGCAATGGCATTAGCTGCAGAGGAAGCTGCTAAATGTAAAGCTGCAAAAGAAGTGATAAAGTCTCTTACTGCCCAGGTGAGGTTAAGCTTTAGATTTGTATTGACAACTCTTGAATTGAAAAACGCCTGTGTGATCAAAAGTGTTCTTGTGCTGCTGAATGTATATTTGATCGGTCTGTTATCAAACTTAGCTCTTGTATCTTTCTAATTTTTTCTATTGGTAAATTAAAGGTCAATTATTGCCTAAACAATATGCTCTATTGACTTCTCTAGTTTTCTCAATTTTTAGCTCAAAGATATGGCAGAAAGGTTGCCACCGGGGGCTTATGATTCTGAAAGCATCAAAGTGGCTTACCTACCAAATGGTGTGGAACCAAATGGCATACGCTATCCTGGTGCAAATGGTGAAGGAAATTCAAGATCTGATACGATCAATAGCTCATACACGGCCTCCCACCTTGGAATTGATTCCACTACAGTAAATAGAATGAGCAATGAAATTAACTCGGGTGCTCAGGGACTTGGATTTTCAGCTATCAATGGGATGAATGAACGCTCGGATGTCAGAATTCCTAATGGTGGCGAAGATGTTCAGGCTTACAGGAATAGCGCTGAAAGTGTGAACACTAAAGAATCTGTGCCTCCAGATGGTGAAAATGTCTTAAAATCAAGAAACTCGATGGTTCCTGGTAATGCTGGTCAAATTGAGGCTGAGTGGATTGAACAGTATGAATCTGGTGTGTATATAACACTTGTAGCCCTTAGAGATGGAACTAGGGATCTCAAACGTGTCCGCTTCAGGTATCCGGCATTGTCATTTTCATTATACTGTTAATATTCTATTTTATTTTTCTATAAAAAAATGTGCATATATTGGTGTGAACTGTGATGTGAATAAGAATTTACTCTGGTATCTTCTTTCTTCTATATGCAGCCGAAGAAGATTTGGGGAGCACCAAGCGGAGACTTGGTGGTCAGAGAATCGTGAAAAAGTTTACGAAAGATATAATGTTCGTGGATCAGATAAGTCATCGGTTTCTGGCCAGGATACGCGACGGTTCGATGGAGCTGTTTCACCATCTTCCCAAACTTAGCTTCAAAGGAAAGATAAATTCTCCATTTATGCTAATGCAGGCTCTCATAGTGATGGAGGAAGTAGAGACTCATCTATTTTTTGCCCTTCCCCCCATTTTTCTTATCCCCTTTTCTTTCTTTTTATTTCTTGGGGGATCCATTGTTTTTGTTACCTATCGTATTTCGTGTATATAGACATGTCGATTATTATATGCTAGAAAGCCTTGGTGCCCCGTTTTATTACCCATTTTCTGCTTATACATCGGGGTATTTGGTATCACTTAGCATGATTTTTCAATAGATAAATATTGTCTAGTTCAGCGTATCAAACATGCTATTAGTTTTTCAACAAGAAGTTACACATCAATCGGATGACTGGCGATTGTTACATCATGGAAAAGATTGAATGTTGATTTGTTATTATGTTCGTGTGGATTATGAATAGCTCGTAATTGGGTAGTTATGTGAACTTTGGATCTTTGTCTACTCTAATTTCACGATGTTAATTTATTTAGGACCTGTTTGTTTCAGATTAAAATTAGATTTTAGTCAAAGTCAAACAATCAATATTAATCATATTTTTCATAGGTTTCACGACTTTTTAACCACACATTTTAAAAATTTATATCATAATCTACTAAAAATCTAATTCTAATCTCCACCAAACACTCTCTTAATTATATTCCTGTATACAGAAACTACTTAAATAAAGGATGACTTAGTAACTATTTTTTCTCAATTAACTGTAATTTTTTATGTTACAGAAAGCTGGCCTTGTGATGTAAACTACATAACAGAATCTCGTAGTAATTAAATATTAATCATAAGATGAGCATGCTAAAACGGGATTACGATATTATTAAGCAGATAATTGTTACAGCAAAGGAATGTCAAACAAGTTAATATTCTTTATTGCAATGTCCATTAATACATAAATCTAATTATACTTATTTAACAATTAAACATGCAATTAATGATGTCTTAAGCCAGCCATACTCAAAGAGGGGGTCCTCAAGTTGCACGCTTTGACTAATTTAATTAAGAATGTTTGGGCTATATGGGTGATTTTGGCTGGACTTTTAAAAAGTAACTTCTTTTGGCTTGATTTTTAAGAAGTTAAAAAAGAAGTTTTTGAAATTTAGAAGTGCTCTTGAAATCGTTTGATTGATTTTATAAAAGTATTTTTTAATTAAAAAAGAGAAAGTTGACTTAATGGAATTTCTTCTAAAAGCTTATTTGAAAGAGGAAAATCTTTTAATTTCCAAACAACTTCCTCATATGCTCTTCCAAAAATAAAAATAAAAAGGCGCAAAATGAGAAATCTCATCTAAACGGTCGTTAAGAAATTGGATTAAACTTAATGTACATAAAATTCTACATAAAGTTTTACATCATTGACAAGTGGCCCTCCCCTAATGTAAGTGTAGCATAATCCCAAGAAATTACTTCTGAGCACGTTTAAGCCCCTGTTTGACACTCATTTTTTTTCCATTCTCATTCTCATTTTTTTTCTTTCTTCCTTTCAATCACACATTCTCCAAATAAAATAATATTACACAAAAATTTAAAATTTTTCATCACTTTTTCACTACACATTTTCCCATCAATTACTATTTCAAAAATTCTATTCTCATTAAAATGAAATTCAAACACATAATTTTTTGGAATTGCACTGTCGGCTAGAAGGATTTTTAGAAGTTGGCCAAAATGTAAATTATGTCCATATTTGGTACACATCAAAATTCTCATTTTCATTCTTCTACTCATTTTCAACAACACATTCTTCTATAAAATAATATTTTATATCACATCAATAATTTCTTCTTTTTTAATCACACATTCTCCATCAATCTACTATTTCAGAATACATTCTTCCAAAATAATGTGGCTCAAACACACCCAGATTTAGATTTCCAACATGTCTAAAACACTTTCTAATAGAGAGATGCAAATAAATGTAAATTGCATTTTTTGACAGAAAATGCAAAAATGATGTAAATTTACATATTTTTTACATCCATGAGATAAAAAATGGATTTAGATTTTTTCATTGGAGCAGAATTTAAATTTTGATCCACCGTGATACAAATGAGGATGCAAAAATAATTTTAGAGATAACAATTTACATCCAATTTTACATCACGATTAGAGATATTCTAATGTAGCTTATTCAGAAAGTTTTACAAAAAGCAAAAGTAAAAGTAGAACCCTGTCAAAGGGGCCAAAAAATACTTGTGAAGCTTGATTGATTTTGACCTTTTCTTTTCTCTATTTTCAAGAGTTTAAGAAGTTAAAATAAGCAAGGTGTGATTTACTTTGATAAAAAGTGAGAGTAAAAGTAAGAAAAAAGTAATTATTCAAACATATACCTAGACTACTTTATTCGTTGATTTATTTTCTACTTGGAGGTTAGATCCTATGCTTTTCAAAATTCATAATAAACCGGTAGATGTCGGCGTCTAATCCTTGAAGGAGTAGGTAAATGTCGTATGATATTAAAATATTTGTCGAGTGAACCTGTCGAGTGTGAAGAGGCACGAGATTCTCTTTAATAATCAGCCAAAAAGAATAAAATAGAAACTCATCGAGCAGGTGCAACATTTTTTAGTATTCCAGTAATGCAGAAAATGACAGGTTTTTTTTTTGTTTTTTTCATGCACTTGTGTGTTGTAACTGTGAAATCGAGGTCCATCGACAGTGACTCGCATTTGTCAATCGAGTCATATTAGAACAATTAGCTTTACGAGCTCAGATTGGTCCACAGCAAACCTGACTTATCATGTTTCTTTATGGCTTGACAACTTAACGATACTCCTAGCCATGTTAGCATTTGGTGATTTAAACCAACGGTTTCTTGAATTTCCCTCCAATAATAGAAATTTGGTTCAATTTCAGTACCAAACTTTGACATTATGCTCATTTATATATTTCTATTTCCATTTTCCCAATTGACTTGAAATAAAGACAGTTTTAACACTACATTTCAAACATTCAAATTAATCTAAGATCTCATTTTATTAATTTGTTTTGTTTTTTCTTAAAATCCATGGACTTTTAATTTGATAACTCGGTTTAATACTTATTCGAGGTTTTTCAAACACAAGTTTACCTTCTTAAATATCCGTCAAGGAATTATGTCTATATTTGCATATAGATAGCGTGCTTGGATGGCTACAAAGGGCGATGCTAATACAAATATTTGCATTCCAATAGCTTCTCAAAAAAACACCTGAAAGAAGACTCACATCTAAAACTTCCAAGTGACAGTACTTTTTGCTATATACATGCAACTATACTTCTTCAAGGTGACCCTTGCCAGCCCTGCAATCCAATGTCATTGTGCTGCCGTGAAGGACCCGAAGGTGGCGCAGGCATTCCTTTCGGCAAAAACCCGTAGAAGTTACCAGTGGAAGCGGAAGATTTAGGCTTAACCTTAAGAAATAGTGTATGCCTAGCACTGTGAACTTGATCAACCTGCTGAAATATTAGTAAAAACACTAGCAATAGCAGCATAGTGGGAATTGCTAGAGGCTTTTTAGCCATTAGAAGAAGTCTAACAAGTTTTGAGAAGAAAGAGAATTGAGAAATGTTATATAGAGAGAGAAAAAGAAGGGAGTGAGAGTGCATGAGCAGGTGCCAAAGGTTTGAAATAATATAGAGTGTGATGTATGGCGTTGAAATTATACTATATATAGCATTAGTTGGTGAAAGGGTTTCTTGTTTTGACCTTGTCTGATATATGTAAGCTTTTGCCAGCATGACGGCAAACATGGCTAACTGTTATTTCTATATGTTTAGTACAAGAGTGCATCAAAATGTTCGGAGAGATATAGGTCGCAATAATATTTTTAAGTATATTAAGCAATGATCTTAAACTTGGAGCTCTTGCATTAGGTGCAGCAATGGATAGGGAAATATGCCTTAAATACCACGTTCTTGTTATAGAGTCATCACACTCGAGCTGAATTCAATAGTTAAAAAGTATTCATTTTTTCTCCTTTTGTGCGTGAGCTCACACCTATTTGCACTACAACAAAAATAGTTTTTTTACTACATATGTTTACTGCATGCAATTAACGCGTTCGTAAAAATAGACTTTTTACGGCGTGCAAAAAATGTGTGCCGTAAATGATCAATTGCATAAAGTATTTAAGGTGTACATTTTTTGCACGCTGTAAAATTGGACAATTTACGGCGTGCATTTAAAGCATGCCGTGTTTTCTTGAAACTAGATTATTTACAACGTGCAAAATGCACGCCGTAAAATATCAAACTAGATTATTTACGGCGTGCAAAACGCAAGCCGTAAAAAACTAATCTTTGTGCATGCTGTAAATGCGACCCAATTAATTAATTCGTCCACTTTTATTTCCCTTTTCAATATTGGCCCAATTAAAGTTAAGGCGAACACAATTGCTTCGAGACCTAAGTTGAGGCAGAGTGGAGATTCTGGAGTAGAGACCACCATTGAAATCGACTTCCGATTTCGTCGGCCGGCCACGTTCAGCGTTCTCTCCTTGGTCTCTGGTATACATATAGTGCTTCCCGCTTCAGCTGCCCTTCTGGTTTTGCCTCCGGCTCTTGGTATCCGTCTTCTAGTATATGAACCGTTTCTCCATTGTGTAAGGTACGCTGTAATCTTTATCTCTGAGTTGGACTGATGAGATTCGTTATTTATGTGTTTATTTTTTCATTTAATTTTCTGGCCAAACTGATCCTTTTTGTTGGATATTGATTTTCTGATTTTCTGGTGTAGTATTACAAAGTATCATCGAAATTCTGGTAGCTTTAAGCTTTGACGTCCCTAGTAGCTATAGGATTAATCATGATGGTGGTTTGAAATGGGGATTTGTGGTGATTGCTTCATCTTAATTTTTTATTTAAGAAATGGTCGTTGTGTAAAACCGTCCTTATTTTGATTGATCTCACCTGCAATACCCGTGTTCTTCAAATTGTTGAACCCTAAAAACTCATTTACAGCGTTTTATAGATGGCATACTCTGCACGTCGTAAAAGGTAAACCACTTTTTACGGCATGACTTTGTATGGCATGCGGCCGCACGCCGTAAAGAGGTTTTTACGACATGCATTGCATGCCATAAAATGCACATTTTGTTGTAGTGATGTTTGTGTGTGTGTGGGGGGGGGGGGATTTGAATAGGTTTTACGAACATTTATCTGCTATATTTCTTGTATCGATCATGTTCCATTGTAGGTCAATTATATTTCTTTATCATAAGTACGCCACTTGCACAAGTTTTCATAAATAGATAAGTGTTGATCCCAAGTCTTTTATCTAGTTTTAATACTATGTTGTTTGAAAACCTAACTATGACAGGAAAACCTACTCTAAAAACTCATCTTGACAGAAGTCATGCATGACATGAATAACCATACATAGACTTGGAGAACTGTTGTTACGCTTTGCCGCGTGATCGATCTACCGAAGCCCGTTCGCTGAAGCCACATGGCATCCCACATGGAGTGCATAGGACCTATCAAAGTCCACTATATCTAGAGCACCAAAGCCCACTTTCACCGAAGCTGTCCTATGTGCATGGCCCCTACCGAAGCTCACTTTCATCGAAGCTATCCCATGTGAAGAGGTTCTGTTGAAGCCCGCTTTCATCGAGACTGCCCCATGTGAAGAGGCTTTGTTGAAGCCTACTTTCACCGAAGCGGTTCCATGTGAAGAGGCTCTGTTGAAACTCACTTTCACTGAAGCGGTCTCGTGTGAAGAGGCTTTGTCGAAGCCCCTCTTCCAAAGTCTCAACCACGACGAGTGACAACCCGCATTTGAATTTCCCGAATTCATGAAATGTTGTTGGAATGATTGATTTGACTTTTGTAATGAGTAATATGGAAGTCTTGTCAACATAAGTTATAGGGTGGCTGCCCTTTTTTGGAAGCATTTGATGCGCCATAAGATAGTTGGGTCAAACTTGATACCTAGGATAAAATACTTCGGTTAAGGAAATAAGGCAACATGTCCTCTCATCCAATGGTTACAATTTCACATGTAACACTATAAACATTCTCTCCTTTGTGTTATTTGGGGGGTAATGCTAATATATTAACTATTTGAAGAGTTTTTTTGCCCGCTTTAATGATGAGATGACATATTGCATGCAAGTCACTGATTGAGAGGCGTTGTCCACACTACTGGGTAAGCTAAACATGAACACCTTCTTCTAGATGGATGTACATAATCAGGACCCCACCACTACGACGCTCTGCTGGAAATGAAAAGACATGAGATCATCAACGAGGAGTTAATTGATAATCAAAATAGAGCCAACAAGGGTATTCTACCCCGACAAAGATAGCGCGTAATATGACCCACATCTCACCTAATGGAGAACCAATGGAACAAGTCTGGTAATGAAATTGTTCTCCATTCTGGGCAAGCACTTACCACAACTACATTTAACGTAGTACCCATGCTGGCTTATGAAGATATAACCTTTGAAACCAACATAAGGTAAACTGGGTTTGGACGATGGGACCCCAACTTATCATCATTCTTACAATCATGACATAGCAAATTGTAGAGACAACCCAACATCTTAGGAAGATGAATCCTGGAATGACCAAAGAAATGATCGCCCTCCTAAGAACATGCTCCCACCTAGGCAGGACCAGAAGCTTAGGCATGAAGAGGCTAGACCCCCCGTCGGGATCCATCCTAGAGGCGGAGGAGAGAGCGCAACAGAAAAAGACCTAGGGAGGGACAACGACGACGTATGGGCCCACTGGTTAATACGGAAGACCCTCATATCCACGAAATCGATACGATTTTTGGAAGACCATGCGTCGGGGGCAATACAAGGAATTCCCAAATGAATTATGCTAGAGAGGCCAAGGACCCCCCAATGACTAGCTACATAGTAGATATTAGTTCCCGAAAAAGGCAATTACCACCCATCGCCTTCACCCAGGAAGATGCTGAGGGCGTACACTTTCCTCATTGTTACGCCTTCGTGGTAAGGGCTGTTGTAGCCCGTAATCGGTTAAAATGAATGCCAGTGGATAATGGTAGCTCTGTCAACATCTTCTTCGAAGATACTTTAGACAAGATGATCTTCGATCACGAATTAACTCCCATCACCCCCGCTTGTACAACTTCACTGGCGATAGCATCATCCTAGTAGGGAAAATAACTCTTGTAGTGGAAATGGGAGAGCCACACAGACAACTCTAAACTTCATAGAATTAACGTCAACTTACCATTGTGGCTGTTAATGGATTAGATTTTGATCCAAATCCGATGAAATTAATGGGAGATTGGGGCCACCTATCAGAGGAAATGTTTGCCAACATCATTGTCAAAATAATGGAAGTCTATGTGGATGATATGCTTGTAAAGAGCTTAAAGGCAACCATGTAATACACTTGGATGAAACTTTCCAAATTCTACGAAGGTACAGAATGAGATTGAACCCCGTTAAGTGTGCGTTCGACGTTTCCTTCGACAAATTCCTAGGATACATAGTCAACCAGAGGGGCATAGAGGCTAATCCGAAAAAAATTCAATCATTGGTTCTCATAAGAGGAGAAGGTACCCTTCAGTTGCCTGTTTACTACGTGGGTAAGGCACTTTTGGCTGCTGAAACCCGTTATCGTGATATGGAGAAGTTAGCTCTAGCCTTCATCACTACATCTATAAAATTGAGGTCATACTTCCAAGTTTATACAATACTTGTGTTAACTAACGTCCAAACCAAGCAAGTGCTTCAGAGCCTGACGCTTCCAGAAGATTGTTGAAATGGGCTATTGAGATCAGAGAGTTTGATATCATTTTCAAGAGCTAAGCCCTCGCGGACTTCGTGGAGGAATTTGTAAACTTCTTGGAGAAGGAAAAAATAATGGAGCATGCAAACCTCCCACATGGAACTTGTTTGTGGATGGTTTATCTGGGAAAACAGGCTCAGGAGCGGGTATGGTCATAGTTAGCCCCGATGGACATAAGCTCAATTACGCAATGAGGTTTGGATTTAAGGCTACCAACAATACGGCTGAATATGAGTCACTACTGGCTGGCCTAAGGTTGACTAAAGAAATGAAAGTGAACAGGTTGCTTATTAACAGTGACTCCCAACTAATAGTTTGTCAGGTTAGCTATGTCAACGAGTCGAATCGAGCCCAAAAAAAAAACTCAGGCTCGGCTTGAGCTTTTTTGGGCCCAAGTCGAGCCAGCTCAATTTTTTTTTGTGGCACCTTATAGCCTAATGTCGGATAATATGTTAGATTTATAAATGAGTGACTATCTATTATAATAAAGTAAGAAATCTTTTTAATGATCGATTTAAATTTTCTTACAAATTTTAGTGGCCATTGGTGAAATTAGCTCAATTTTTAAATGTAATCAAGCAATATATATCACTAATAATTTCACTTAATATAGAATAATAAACATTT
>CAIGRQ010177773.1:0-22787 GCA_903798375.1 Fraxinus sp. D2006-0159 | reverse complement strand
ATATACCCTTATTTAATACATCTTGGTATAATAAACACCAACTACCTAGATAAGGGATAAAGGGTATAGATGGAAAAACATAGTAAAATTTAATACTCTAACTATACTAACTACCATTTCTTAATCTGTGTAAAAATAAGCATAGGACTATCTTTTTAGAATAGAAGGAGTAACTAAAGATGACTTGTCTTTAGTATGTGTTCCGCAATATTAGAAAGTGAATACGGTTGAGCCTGAGTCCTGACTCAAATTTGGGAACTAAAGAAATTTTGTTTGGTAAAAAACGACCAATCAACTCGGGAACCTAGCGCCTCGAACTGAGACCAGCTGCAGTTATTTTACAATTCCACTATACAACGCGAAAACTAGCTGTTGGAGACAAACCAGAGTCTTAAAACACTAAACATTACAATTTACGTGCTTGTTTGGGGTGTGCTCACAGATGTCCCAGAATGTATGCATAGATAAAAAGTAGACATTCAAGACATTAGGTAAAGAAAAATCAATTTTGTGACAGAACATTTGAATCCGACTAGGAGAGGAGGTTACAGTCCAATATCAGTAATATACCTAAGGCCAAGGGCTGAAAATGGAAATACTAATGATCTTTATAATGTCAATAATAAAGTACTTCCAATAAATATGTGAATTTTCGATAACATTAAATAAAATTCCTTGCAAGCAAGAATGCAGGAACTTGTGCAAAATACAAATACAAACCATTACCGATTATTTTCTCAACCATAAAAAATATACTCTTGATCAGTTTCTCGATAATCAAAATTCAACCAGGGATTAAGAATAATAGGACATTCATACTTCATTTAAAATCAGGCTTCTCTGGATACGTGCATCCTGACCTCTGGATAATGACATTTGCGGCATAACAACCTGCTTTTACACAATCTTCAATAGGTTTCTCTAGAACCAATTGAGACAGAAATCCTCCAACAAAAGCATCCCCTGCAACAAACGTAAATGCAAAGTTTTCAAATCACATGTTTCAATCTGGTAGTGGTATAAGATTGTGAGCAGTGTGATGGTAGTAGATAAGTTGAAGATGTTAGATTTGAGTCATTCGCTTTAAGAGTAATAATTGAGGATGACAATAATGATACAGGGCCTAGATTTGAGTCATTATTTGGGGTCAATTTGCTAAGAATAATTAGGGAGGAGTTAAATTATGCTATACAGCCTGCCAACAAACTACAAGTTTCCATTAACTTCAAATTTGTTTGTGCACCCTGAGTTGGAACTCGAGCTTTTTGACATTATGAAATGTAAAGTCACACACCTGCACCATTGGTATCAACGAGCTTTTCTTTTGGCAACAGAATTACGGGGAACAACTTCACCTTTCCATCCTCTGCGACAACAACTGGATCTCCACCCTGAGTGATGACAGTAATTCTTTTGCGTGTTTCATTGGCCTTTGGCAATTGGGAAATTTTCAAAGCTATTTCTTCAACATTTTCAGTCTGTTCATCAAAAACTACAGTTAACTATATTGCTAAAAAAGTTGTCAGCAAATCTTGTATAAAGAAGCCATTACCTCCCAGCCATGAACTCTGGAGAAAGTTCTTGCCTCTGTTTCATTTCCAAAGACGATGTCAGTATACCTGAACCAAGTAGTAGGAATCATTCAATCAATTTCTCGATGACCCATTCAAATAGTTAATCAATAGAATAAGACGTTGGCCTTACGGTAATACTTTGTCTTGGACATCCTTGAAGAACTCACAGATAAATGGAGCAGAAAGGTTAGTAGTGAAAATCTGCACATGCATGAAATATTTTAGAGGTAGAAACAGTTTCGTCATAAAAAAGCTGTTCAGGAACAAATTGCACAATAAAATTTTGGATCAAGAAACATACCTTATTTTTAGCAGCTGCATGCTCAGCAACAAGCATTATAGATTCTGGGGAAACTGTTAGAAAAAATCCGGCGATGTAGATGTACTTGGCCTTTTCAACTGTCAAAATGTTGGGGGGGGGGGGAATCAGCTTCATAGAATGCATGTACAAAACAAACAGTAACCAAAATCAAGCTAACTACCCAAAGCCCAATTTTCTGCTCTCTTCAAATGATCAGATTTGTAGCAATTTGCAGCCGACAAATTGGCAATAAGTGATCTGCAACATATTAACCCACAATATCGTTAGTCCAGTAAAAAAATGGCCACAAAAAAGACCATTTATACGTTATTTGCTTGGGTTCATAACAGAGTACAAGGGAGCCAAACTAAAAAACTTACTAAAAGAATTTTCTCCAAAAAGATCTAGTAGCTTCACTGACAGCAGCAAAACCCAAAAACTAAACTTCACATGGCTTAAATTGAAGTTACATAATGTAAACATGTGCCATATACAAATACTGAAATGCAATTGCCCGTGTGTCATTTTTACTAGAAAACAGCTGATGCACAAAATATGAATTATGGAAGTTAATTATGCAGGTAATCAGGCACTCATTTTATTCCTGATATTTCTAATAGGTTATGTCTGATATTTCTAATAGGTTTTTAGCGCAACTTCTAGAATGAAATTCCATATTAGAGATGTACTTTGCATCATGGTCCAGCCAACATAATTTCAAATAATGCTATACGTTTGGTGTGCAAATATTACCAGAGTTCTATTTTTCTTATTTATTCTTTGGCAGGCAATATTACCAGAGTTCTATACCTGCTCCCTCAACATAAGAAGTGAAAGTCAGATGCCACCATTAATGGGGATTTCCAAAGATGAACTTTTGTCAAAGTTCTTCCATATTAGCTCACCCCACACCTGTTTCTTCAGCAAATGCATGCACTTCCAGCAAGAAGTTCATTTGCTTTGGGTTGCCAAATGCACATTAAGTCCATGTTTGGTTTTACAAAAAATAGATTTCTAGTAGATTTTGTTTAAATTGACGAAATGAGTGGTTGAAAGTAGATAAAAATCATGGGTCCCATGAAATGCGTGGTTAAAATTACTTGTCGACTTATTGTAGCAGTTTAATTGCGGAATGCGGCACTCTACATAGATATAGCTGCACATGTAATTTTCTAACAGCTTGTTATCCTTCAAGAAATAGTTTGTTAAAGTCAAATCATTTTTATATGCTGATATTTTATCCTATTTTCAGAAACTGAGTTGTAAAAGCAGGTAATGTTCCCAATGAACCAAGCAGAAATGAAAACAACAGGTAAGACCAATTCTTCAATCTAAAATGTAAAAGGACTAGCGACAATAGTATTATGATCACTGATACACCATCAAAAAGATCTATTTTCTTTCTTTTTCATTTTAGAGAGTACCACTCACATCTGTTCAATAAGAGTTAAATGAAATCAAGAATATTTATCATATAATTTTTTATCACAGAAGTAAATATTAGAAAATCCAATTTAATNCCATCAAAAAGATCTATTTTCTTTCTTTTTCATTTTAGAGAGTACCACTCACATCTGTTCAATAAGAGTTAAATGAAATCAAGAATATTTATCATATAATTTTTTATCACAGAAGTAAATATTAGAAAATCCAATTTAATGAATTAGAAGATAAGATGGTACAAAGAAAGTGGACAGTCCAATACAAACACATGGCAGGCTGGGGAAATAAAATCTTAAATAAATGAAGGAAACTGACCTTTCACCACCAACCACACATACAGCACAAGTACCAGTAGGAGAATCATCTTCATGGTAATGAACCTAATGCAACCACATGGAAAGGAGAGAATATATTTCCATTATGGGACTTTACCTATTGAGAAACTGGAATAAACTAAAAACCAAGGCAAGAAAATGAAATTGACTGACAGTAATACAGTAATGGTGAACGACGCCAACAATACGATGTTAAGCAAGTATAAGAACAGTAAATTATAAAAAGTGATGCTCTCACGACAATGTTTTCATTTCACAAGTGAAAATCATGGCCTTAGGTCAAATTGTCAGTAATGACAACAATGGATGAGAAAGCTATAAGTGAACAAAGAACTTACATTAACTCCAGCTTCTTTTGCATTTTTCTTCATTTCCTCCCCATATTTGTCCTTTCCGATTGAACCCATGTAACTGGTTGCACCAGGAATTTGAAGCATCCACTGTAATGGACAACTTGATAACTTATTTTTCTATACAATCTAGTAGCACGACGTTGCTAAGAGTTTTATATCCATAAAATGGATCTCAGATTACCTGAGCAACTCTGATTGAATTTTGAGTAGCTCCTGTGGTAACAAATTATACAAAACACCGGTAATGCTCAGTGGTACATTAGTGAAAAATGAGATCAGACCATTTTTAAGATTCCACTTCTTCAGTTACGAAAAAATTACCTCCAGCAATGTACTCCACGTTGTACTTTGATGCCATTTCATCATACCTGATAATACATTCATCAAAATTATTTTCCATACACGATTATGAAAATAATATTTCTATAGGGGTAAAAAAAGAGCTCTAGTTCTCTTCTTTCCAACACACTTTTCTTCATTATATGGTCACTTTCTTGTAACTAATTAGCTGAGCCTTACGGTCATCTTCTGAGCAACTGAACTAGCAATACATTTTCCCAATGTTATTGAGTAAAATATTACTAATTCGGTTCCTTGTGTAAAGAGCAAAATAATATCCAAATTGAAAACACCAAACTGAAGATCTAGAGGGGAAAAAAAGACAATCTCCCTACTGGCGCAAAGAACCCTTAAGGAGACAAAAAAGAATGATTGCAATATAGGGGAGGAGGGAAAAAAAATTTCAGGTTTAGATTTACAATGTAACCATCTGTTAGAAACATGGTCTTCCTACAGGCAATATCAAGATGAATTTTGAAGTATGGTTTCCTCAACATAAAGTGGCTTATTATATGTTCTAAGATCAAAAACTGTTAAGTTACTGTCTCAGCCGGGCACTTTATAAATGCCAAGCTCATTTCATCATTAGATTACCAAAATGTGGATTGCTGCATTTCACAGAACATGAAGTGCACTTTATTGTCTATTTGAACAATCAAAGAACTAGAAAACAAATTTGAGAGGCTAAAATTTAGCAATTTATCAGCTGACACTTGTACCATTTGAAGTAACATTACCAATTCGGACATTCCCAAGCAACCATGTTCCTACTCTAATTAATGCGATGTTTGAGCTCCATTTTTTGTGAAAATGAGTTATGTAATGACGATTGTTTTGAAGAATGTGTGGTAAAAAAGTAAGGAAAAGTTTTTGGTTTGTGTAAAATTATTTTATTTAGAGAATGTATGGTTGAAATGAGTTTGAAGAAACAGGAGTTTTTAGAAAATTGGCTCAAACAGGGGCTAAATGTAAAAGTGTCATGTATCAAAAATAAAATTTTCACAACCATAACAAATCCATTCCAAAGGAGAGATCTTCTGTGCTCCAAGCCTAAATGATACATTGTTTTATCAACATTTTGTAGAATTTAAAATTTGAGTTTTGTTTCTCATGAAAACTTATTGTAACCAAAATGTTTACAATGACTGTGAATCAGTTGTCAAGTTACATAAATCTCTGTGGAAGTCTTCCAGTTACTCTATTTGAATTTAATATACAACCGACAAGCAAGCATAGAAGGATATGAATTTGTGTTTCTGGAAATATGATTTGTCAGCAACCAGGGCAATTAACAAAAACTTTTTTGTGGTGGTCGAGGCACCAACGCAAAAAAAATGTAAGCGTTATTCCCAAAATATTTGAGATTTACTTTTAGGAGAATTAGAGCCTTTAATTGATCGCTGATCATCTGCATTAAACGCTCTGTACTGTGACTGCCACCCAAGAGATTCCAAGGTCAGTAGAATTTAAATCCAATGGGGATCGAAATGGGTTTATTTACTCTGCTTGGCTCCATGAATCTTTTTTTGCCTGTGTTTAGTTTTTCTGTCTGACGAAATGTTTAGAAGTAGTCCTCAGTGGTCGACAACACACAAAAAAATAAAAATAAAATTGCAATACAATACAAAGTATAATCGGACACCACTTTAGAGTATAAAAGTGAAAAAAGAAGGTAATGTATTGTTCACTGCATTTTTTATATTTATTAGGATTCTACAATTATATGCAAAACAATAAAACAACTAAAATACAGAAAATATTGCACCAGAAATATAATTTCTACTTTATAGGTAAGATAAATCATCCGACAAAGTAAACAGGGGATATTTACTTACATAGACAAGTGCTTCTCTTCAGCCAGAATTGCATTGTTCAATTTAATATCAAACCTGTCAAAACAATAAAAATATATATATAAATTAGCTTCACAATATGAGCTTAATTATTGCATCATCAAAAATCAGTAGTCCTGGCGCACTGATCTGTAGAATTATAACTAGTAAATCTGAGATCTTTGAAACTTCTAAGTCATACAAGTAGAGAGATCTATTCATTGATAAGAAGAAAGAACTCATAACACTAACTATTCACAAAAACAATATTTCACACGTGCTAATTAAATACATAAACCTTCCACAGTATAGATCTGTGAAATTAAATGCTACGATGTGAAAGCATAAGATAATCAACTGCTAGATCTCAACTCAAGCACGCATATGCATAAAAAAAAGTGTGTTTTAACATGAATTACTTGTCCAAGAATTTTTGATCCACGACAGCAGAAATATCCAAAAGTGGATTTCCCATTCCCAGTAGAATTCCTTCGTACTCCATTTCTGATTTACGTAACTGAGGAGTGGCCGAAAATATCAGTAGCAAAAGAGTGAACTGTGCGAGTCTGTGTAGGGGGTAAGGTCAACTTATATAGGGAAGATTGTACGTTGGTCCCCAACTTATTTTCCCAATAATAAACTTGATCATCAATATCTGAGTTAAATGCAACATGGGTCACTTAACTTTGAGCATAAGTATATCCAGGTTAATCATATCATCCAACCTCGATTTGCTTCCTGATCTAATCAATCATCTTCAATTTGGTGAAATCAAGTCACTCAACTTCGATTAGTTTGCAAATATGATTATTATATGAATTTTCCTATCAATTTTACTGCAAGTTGGACAATAAAAATAATGTATGATTACCACACATGTAAACATACCTACAATGCATATTATTTATCTTAAACTCATGTTTGGTAGGGATTAAAATCAAATATTTAGTAAATATTGATAAAATATGTAATAAAAAAAATTAGTAATCCCATGAAATATGTAATTAAAATAAATTGTTGATTTTAACTTATATTAAAATCTGAATTTGAATCCAGATCAAATAGGGACTAAAATATATTCTAAAAAAAACTATATAAACTTTTTACTTGTTATTCATTATTTTAAACGTTGGGATCAGCATATTTCGTTAGATCAAATGACGTAATGGACAAAGTGATCGGATTTACAAGTAAATCTTAGGTAGTTGATACACTAAATTAAATGTGGGTTAAGTAGATTTGGACGCAAATTGAAGTAGGGTGCTGCGATAGCATCAAAATGAAGATAAGTGATCAAGATGCACATCGGCTTACAATTGAATGACTCAGGATGATTTACCCATATATCTCATTACAAATTAACTATTAATTCTCAAGAACGACAAATTAGGGCTAGACACAAACAAACCCAAATCGCTCAAACCGACCTATTTGGGTTGGTTTTTAAATTCAATTAAGTTGGGGGGGTGAAAAATCAAATTTGAAGTCGAGTTGGGTAGAATATCGGGTTATGAATTAAAATCCAACATAATCCGATGAATTAAAAATTTTAATATCTAGAATGGAAAATCTAAATAGACACAATAATGGAGACGAGAAATGTTTAGAATGTACAAACGTCCATTTTTCACATAGAATGATTGATATGAATATTATGTACAAATGCAAAATAATTTGACGATAAATTAAAAATTAAGAATGTGATAATAAAATGAATAGGATGTTATTTTATAAGCGTGATAGTGGTAAGAATTTATAATAGATAGGGGATAAGAGCGCAATTTTGTTATTTTATAGGCTGGTGGTAGGCGAAAGAGTTGGTAAAAGTAGGTAAGCTTATGCGGAGATTTTAAGTTTTTTCATGATGCCGATTGTGTTGTACCTTTTTCTTTCGGCTCTCAATCCCCATTATTTTAAAATTTTATTTTCAATAAAAGAATATTACACGTATATTCAAATTATTTTTTATTTTTTAATCACATATTCTCCATTAAAATATTATTTCAAAATAAGTTTCGGACAAAAAAATAGAGCTCAAACATGCTCTTAGTTTCACGTTATCGAATTAAACTATTGTTCACATTAAAAATCTGCAAGTCCGAACTAATATAGCCCTTGTTTGATGTAGATAAACGTCAAATTTTTAACATATTTTAATAAAAATTGATTAAATATATAGTTAAAAAATTATCGATATATGAAATGTGTGGTTAAAATAAATTGCTGAACTTTGACAAAATTTATTCAAATTTTTTTGTTGAACCAAACAAAAACATAATGTTAGTGTTCACAATCACTTAGATTAGTAACGTAACGATTATCACAACTAATACATAAACAAAAGAGAAGGTACAATATGAAGAGTAATGTTATTCATCATTACTAGTACTAAGCATTAGATTAAGTTAGAATTATATGTCATTAAATTATATATTCATTTAAATACAAAGTCACGTGACTCATTTAAGTGAACGAAAAAAATATGAATAATGTTATTCATGGTGAAACTACTTGTAGTCGTCTTACGTGATACACGTGACGATTGTTATTTAATGTATGAGACAATAAAAAACTATCACATAGATATATCAAATAACAAACTGTCATTTGTATATGACAAGACGACTACTAGTAGTTTTCGTAATAACATTACTCAAAATATAGCTGTCTAAATTGGTATTAGATAGTATTATTCATAGATACGTAGGCGTGTCATTAATCGCTATCAGAACCAAATTGTATAGTTGGGTAGGTGGGAGTGGGATTCATCAATGTGCCCACCACAATCTTGAGATTTACAATATTTTGAGAGGGGGAATAGACCCTATATATTATATTTTTACCTTTTATTATTTATCACAAGTGATCATCAGTTTATTTGAAGTTCTAATACATTTTTAATATATTGAACTATGAATTAGGTACTTGATAATACTTAAATAAATGATAAATAGCATTATTCTGCGACTTGTATTAAAAGTACAACTTTTATTGTAAGTTCGTGTTCTAGGCAGGATGCGAATTGCGGGCAAACACTCCGACTTCAAAATTCTCGAGTCTTCGCACAAAGTTGTGAAAATTTGTTTCTGATATTTGTTGGCCAAAGGTTATAGCAAACTGCCTATGCATCCACAGCAAGATGATGGCAAATATTGGCATAGGAGAGAATTCTTGGGTCAATGATATTGAAGTCCAATTATGTTGTTTGTATTATTAAAGAAATGAAAGATTTTGATGTCTTCTCAATTGATGAATTGAAGGAATATTTGCTCATTTTAAAGAAGAAATAAGTCACAACTCAAAATGTATAATAAATTTGGATAAGTACTTACAACAATATTGTTCTTGAGGACAGAAAAATCCTCACTGCCTATGCAGACATGAGCATTAAGCAATTTTTACATGCTATTTGCCAACAGAGAAATCATATTAAAAACAAAACAAGAAGGTAAAGAAAACAGAAAGGTGTGTTCACAAAGAATGTTTCATGTGAAATGATTTTTTAACAGATGGGAAGAGGAGTGCCATTCCAACCCTTTAGGCATTCTAGCAATGGATCAATGATCAGTCCCTTGCTCATTGCAAATTTGCAGTGAACACCTTGTCAAATTCCTCGCCCGGTGACCTAACCTCATCTCCAGTCAGCAACTCGGTTTCAAGCTCCTCTCGGACAAATTTGTACAGTGGGAAGGATCAATACTCCTTAATCCGGTTAGAAATTTCTGGATTCCCACTCTCGAGGGCAATTCTTGCGCTTCCGACTTCTTTAGGCAAGATGGCCTTTAGTTCATCCTCAAAAGCTCCAATCTTCTGGAAGAGCGTGATCAACAAGAACTTGCCTTTGTTTTTGCATCAATGGGTAGGTCGCTCTGCAAGGTTCGTCGATGTAGGCAAAGAAATATTCACGATCCACCACACGAAGCAAATCCTTTTCACAGAATCTTGAAGGGCGAAGTTTCCCATTGGCTCCCGTTGTTAAGAGTTCGTTTGGCTACTTGGCTAACAGTATTCTTGACAGTGTTCCTCAAATTATCCTCCAAAGTGCCTCAAATCTATTGCTTGGCATAACAGTATTTTTTCTTCTTTTTGGCAATTAATTATTTGATTCTTCAATTAATTTTTCATCACTAACACTCCTAACTTTTATTTTTATGATACCCAAGACGAGATAAATGTCAATGACACATGACAAAAATTCATATAACAATCTTTGCATCTTTACCAATGACTCATGACTCAGCAACCCTATACGTTTAAACTCACCAACCAACTCGTGACTTCATAGATTCAAATTAACCAATGAACCCATGGCTCAATGAGTTCAAGTGCAGAGTGAACATATGACTCAGTGAGTTCACATGCGAAGAGATTTAGACAGAATGTCCTTGAAATTATATTTATTCCTTGTATCTTAATGTTTTTACTAGAGGGGGAGAATTTTAAGGAATTCAACAAGCAATGGAAGATAGAAAAATTACCTAAAATGGAAAACAGATATGGTATGCCCAGCCAGCAAGGACTAGATTTCTGCAGCAAACAAAAACTCAGATGATAACTTATTAATATTATGAGTTTAAATTCTAAGCTTCTGCTACACAATTTGACCCGTAAAATTGAAAGGGTGAAAGAAGCAGCTCCCATGGCAATAAATATATTTCCACCTTTTTTTCCTCTCATTTTGGTCTACATTCAGTACATTATATCCTATGTATACACGATAAAAGTACATAAAAACTAAATAAACAACAAAGATTTAATACAAGAGAGGGTAAGTTCATAGCAGCCGGGCGCATCTTGACGCCAAGTATGAGTCGTTACACAAAATCAAGCAACCCAAACAGCATTTAACACCCAGCTTCTACAAACCGAGAACAAAGGTTACAAGCCCTGGAAAGGTGATGGCGCAACCTTGTGCAGCCCAGGTCCGACTTCCGGATATCCAACTGGTTTATTTGACAAACGACGTTTGTAGCGTTTCAGTACAGATGCCAAATTTTCTTTTCCCTTGGGGAAAGCAACGTCACCAGCTGCAGTGCCTGTTCGTCCCTTTCTGCAAGATATAGCAATTTCAACATCTTTGACGACGTCTACAAGCGAAGCTGCAGTTGTAAATTTTCCCCGAACCGGCTTTGGAGGTGGGGGCAAGCTCCCATTTGAAATCGGGGGACTTGACCTTTGCTGGTAGTCTACTGAAAGCTGAAGGCAGAAGCAGGGAGCCATTGGAGAACGAGGTTTGGAATAGGCTAGATCAATAATCCCCTGCAGAAAGATGCATACATGTAATCAAAGGTCATTGAGGAACGGCAGACAACAGAATAAAAATGTTATTGACGGAAAAAAAAAAGGGAAGGGGGGTTGGGGGTTGAAAACCCTTTTTACCGTCTCTAGACTTATAGCACTTCCATATTCTTGGTAAAACGGCACCTTCTTAAACCACCTATGTTTGAGACATAATTCTCTCAAGAAAGATGTTTAAAGATAGAGATTTAGTGTTGCAAAATGTCAAGTCGTTTAAAGTACGAGGACACAATTGAGTACAGGGGCATTACTTTACCGAACAAATATCAAATAGCAACATTAACTGCCTTACTCCAAACAAACACCCCATCACAAACTCAAAACCCCCCAAAGAAATTCTATGAATTTTTATATACAAATTTTGGATAATCACGAGCTTAATACAATACAAATACATGTTCCTTGCAGAGAGACACTGATCTAAATGAAAATTCTTTAGCAGAAATTACTGATTTTCTATTTGGTAAAGAAGTGGTAAGAGGGATGAAATAGTAACAAAAGAAATTAAGAGTGAAAGGGGAACTAAAGAAGGTACCAAAAAAAAAAAAAGAAATCGCATTTACCTGAAGACGGTTAAGTACATATGTATATTTTCCCCAGAGTTCAGGCCGGCTTTCCATGAGTGAAAGATCAAGAATCCTGTGAATGCACCATACCCCGAAGCTTACAACAAGATCTACTCTCCAAACACATCCATCACCACAATGAGGAATCGACAGCAACTTCATATAGTCTGTCTCGTCTATCTTTATTCCGGAACCAAGCTTCCTGTCTAAACCCCCAGTTTCAACTTCATACAGGACTCTCTCCCTTACAGCCACTCGATCTATAAGGTCTTCATCAGCTCCATCATTTTGTCTAAACAACCAATCAGATCCTTCCAACTTCAGAAGCTTTAAAATGCAACTTCTGAAAGACTGCAGAACCTTTGCTTCCAATTCAATCGTCATTGCAGATTCTTGAGTTTTTGCAGGAGATTTATCAGCCACGCCAAATTTTTCGTAAGGCTGCTTAGACCACAAGGAACCAGCTCCAGAACTTGAAGCATATTGTAAGGAAAAAGCATCTCTACAGACTTCTGAGGGAGAGAGTTCACCAAATCCCAAAGCAGTACCAGCCCATGAAGAAGTGCTGGAACAGGTTTGCACAGGTGCTAGGCGGCTAATGGATTGCCCATATCCCACCTGATTCGTCCATTGAGAGCTGTTACCAGACAGAGAATAGTCTTGCTGAGGGATACGAAGTCCTGATATGTCAGGTAAACTGTAATATTTCTTCACGTTGACTGAGTTCTTAGTGTAATCCACAGGCTCGGGAGAGGAAAGGTCATGAAATGCTCGTTCAGATTTCAATGAACTGTTTCGAGAAACAGGAATGTTATGAAAACCAGGTGGCCTGAGAGCGCTCAACCCGCTCTGTGGCTTCTGTCTCATGGGACGAGCAATTGAATCTACGTAGTTGTTTGATTTGATCAACGGTGAGGACTTCTGGTTTAACGATTCCAATTGAGCATTTAAATAATCAGAATCTTTTTCTTTAGACGTTCGACTGAGATAGGAAGCCAATTGATAACCATGAATAGTGACCGGCTGTTGGTCATAGCCAGTAGAAGATGCTGGAACGTGCATACTGTAATAACGCCTCTCACCAGAGTCAAGTGCATTGTGGTTGGAACTTTGCACATATGCGTCAAATAACTGCATCTGGGTCGACCACATTGGTGACCCCTGCTGAACCCCAAAAGAGGACTCCATACCACCACGTCCAATCTGTTGAAGGGGAGAACTGTAAAGACTAGATGTTCTCAAGTCAGATCCTCTTCCACCCATAGTTGGAGAATATCCGGCAGACTCTGTAGTAATGCCTTCGACTTTAACTGATGCAAAGGAAGACTTCGGATCTACCTTTGAATCAATCCCCAGCAAAACATCTAGTTTCTTACCCTTGGCTTCTTGTGTGGCTTTCCCATGGAAATCAAACAGCTGTCCCCAAAATTCATCAAGAACTATAGTCAATTGGCGCCTTGCAGCACGGCCTAGTCCTGATAATCTTGATAGACTTCCAGGACCACTTCCTAAATCATCACCTTTTCCACTAAGACTTCTAAATGATCCTGGACCTTCAGATGTCGAAGACTGGATGATTTCAGAAGCATCTTTAGTTGATTCATCAGGCTCCAAAGGTTCTCCTTCATCATCCCTCTCATCCTGGTTGCTTGCCTCTATAGTCAAAGTCTTTTCCACTCTGTCTTTTGACTCAGTGTTGAAGGTGATGACATCAATAGATTCATCTTCAGGAACCTTGCAAACAGGTTTAGCCATAGCTGTCTCTCCAATGGTTGCAGACGACACAGGAGAGCACACAGAAGGACCTAATAATGTGATTTCAGATTTATTCTTCTCAATTGTGGTCAAATCAAGATTACTCTCAGAATCCAGCAGAATTTCAGTCTTTAGCCCAGGACTTGGAACTGATATGTTTTGACGGCTTCCAAGAGATTTATCCAACACTGCAGGCACTTGCTTTCCTGCAGCCTTGTCTATTTGATATTGGGCTTCACTAATTTCTATCTGGTCTCTCTGTGCAGATGCCTCCGGCAAAGAAAATTTGACCTCCCAGTTCAGCACCTGACTTGCAGATTTCAATGGAGTGGTTGCCAGCCAAAGCATCAAACAGAGAAAGAAAGAAGCTGTGGCCAGAAGAATAAGATAAGAAATAGGCAAGCTACCCCCTATGCTCCACTTCAAATTATTAACCCAATCACTATTGCCAAATATCATCTCTATGACAAAAATAATCTTCAGTCCCAGCATCCCAATAAACGAGACTAAAGCGAAAAACTCAACCAGCTGAGAAACTTTATAAGCACCCATAACTGATCTGGATGAAGCAACTCGGAATAGGGGAATAACAGAAGATGGTAGAAGAAGAGCAACCATAACCTGTGTAAAGATCAGGAGTTGATATATGCCTTCAGCTCCAGAATTCCACACGCAATAAAGGGCCGGAATGATGGCAATTATTCTGATGGTTGCACGATGAAGCCAACCAGGAATGTCCATTCCAAAGAAATCATGGATAATTACTTGCCTACCACGACTCCATGTTAATGCTATTATTTGATTAGAGAAAAACACTATCAGAACCAAGACCAATGAAGCTATCGAACTCTTAAATACCTGCGTTATTGTCAAGAGATTTCCATTAGAATGTAGACACAAGGAAACAACAACTGAATACGGCTGATAGGCAAGATAATATTTTGCATATCCAACCTCAACCTGATCCAGCAATGACAATGCATCCTGAAAAGTGAGCAAAAAGAGGCCTGTACTGTAGAACACATTGGCTGCCAAGTTCATTAGCATACAGTTCACCAGAAAAATGCCACTGAAGATGCATAGAGTGGCAATGAAATGGTCATGGCACAAGGCCCCTATAGAAACAGTAGTTGGCCCTTGAACTTGCTGCAAAATAAAGGAATGATGAAAAATGAGCAGATTTTGTTAATCTACAAAGAAAAAATAACCAATATAAAAAACGAAAAGAAGAGAGAGACGCACATACACCCTAGCCACTACTAACCCAAAGTGTTATTGACTGCAAAAGCTTGATGTCGATCAGAAAAATCATTAAAAGAAGTCATTGTCAGAGCACTCCACCTACCACTAACTCAAAGTGTGTACAGATGTAAGCAAACATATGATGCGATCAAGGAAATTATGCAAATGCACAAAGTTTCTCGAGTTGACAACTTAATAACATTCCAGAACACAATGTATAAAATGTCAATCAGGAAAATAAAACTAAGGGAAGGTGCCTAAAAATATTCAGGGAACGAGCGACACAGAGACAATTCATAATGATCATAATTTCTACTTTCCATCGAACAGACATCAAAAAAATTGTCTTGAAGGCATACAAGCATCATCACAGAATAATTTTCTAAAGAGCCCTGTAATCAAAGGAACAGCCACAGCATGGAAGTACTGCCAAATGCGGCAACATGAATCCCAAAAAAATAAAAATAACATATGCATGCCTGCACGAATGCTAGTGCAATTGAAAACGCGAACGTGCAAACACACGGGGAGAGAGAGAGAGAGAGACCTGTACAATAGAAGAATGGAGGTAAAAATTGTGAGGCATTATACTTGCTCCAAGGAGACTCATCAAGGCATATGCACTTTCCCCACTCAACTTTGTAAGCATCCCACCCATTGAAAACGATCTTTCCGGTTGACTTACCAGAACTCCAAAAACATAAGATAGTAGAATTAAGCTTGCCAAGCATATGGATAAGAACTTTGCTTTGCGATTCTCCTGGAACCATATCGATGAACTCAGACTACTATTTAAATTTGTACTGGTAATGCTTTCAAAATTTTAACAAAATGAAATTAGCAAAACTTACAAGAAGGGTATCAAGAAATGGAAATAGAATGGCATCAATGCCCGTTAGAAAAACACAGTTAAATAGATCGATTCCTAAGATAGCATTAAGTCCATAAGCAGTGCCCAGAACCTACCAGAATCAGTTAAATGTATGATCAATAAGACAAAGATAGTGGAAAAGGCAACAACTAACTTTAAATAGTTTCAAGAAAAGAAAAGTAAAATCACCATCATAAGGTCCAATGCAATTATCGAGATCTCAGCTTGAACTCCTAGGAATATGCATGTTATATTGCCATATTCCTCACTGCAAATCTTTGACAATGGCAATTACAATCAGTTAGCATATTGTTCAACATTTACATAAAATAAGAAACTCTCAAAACAGAATAATGCATAAAATTTAGATATAAAAAACAACTTAACAGTCAATTGGAAAAATGGGGAAGAGAGGAGGGACACCAAACGATCTCTCAATACCAATACATTATTAGGAGAAACGTATAACTTGCAATCTAGTACATTGCATACCCCTAGAAAACACAGCATTATTCTTAAGATTGCAAGCTCATAAAGAACGGGGGCACATTTTAAACTTTCACCAGATGAAGGAACATACACTGTTCTTTCTTAAATTAAGCTTAGTCTGATCATTATGGGGTTCAATATTCAAGACAACAAAAAAAACACTTCTGCAAGATGACTGTTTTCTTAGTACTTAAGTGCAAATACTTTTCAAACGAATTAAAAGGCCATATTGAGTATAACAAATCATGTATAAGTATTAGTTGACTCCTCATTCCCCAATATCTGCAAATTCTTAATCTAAAGTCACTAAAGATGTCCAGTCTAAAAAATTTATCCACCTCGTGCAAAATAAAATGCTGAAGGCGAATGACTACCTGAGCAAGATCTTTGCCAGTGACCACGGCAATACAAGCTGAGAGGTATTGACAAAGAATTGCGACACAATTAAATATAAGCATGAGCAACACCACATCAGAACTGAAGCGAGCTCCCCCATCAACAGTCGCAGCCCACTTTCCAGGGTCTACATAGCTGATAGCAATCCAAACCACAGGTACAGCAGAAGCAAGAACCCGCGGAAGAACATTTGGCCGATGGTCTGTGGTCAAAGTCTCTGATTCCATTTTTTAATTAATCAAATGTAAAAACTTAGCATTATCCTCTTGAGCGTTCACACTTCCAGTGTAGCTGGAAAAATGACCAAACATTACCAAGCTCAGTAATTACATATGCCAGTTGCAAACAGATGATGCATTCCAATCTCTAAAAAGGCTGGGTATGAAATCAATTAGCAACCCCTGTATTCAAAAGATAACCAAAACCTATAACCTGCACATCTTCCAAGAGGTCCAGTTCACGATCGGGCACGGTCATCCATACAAATTCCAGTATCATTTCATTATTCACATGAGAACTGCAGAGCCAGCAAACCTTTTGACACCAGTAATGTTCACAATTAAAACACCTTCATCCCAAGTTAGAATCGATGTCACTCCTGCCCAAAAAAGATCAGCCTTGTCTGAATCAAATTCTTCTTCTTTGCTTGATAATGAGCAGAGCTATAGGTTGAATGGTGCTTCTGACCACCAATTATCTCATTATGTCATAGAATAAGATTGTGATCTCTGCTCAAAAACTTCGAAAAGATAGGCACTGCTAAAATACTCCAATGTCAAACTGCACTTACCACCCTAATTCAATAAAACAATTTCAAAAATGAATATAAAATCAAGAATGAAGGTAATATATCAAGATCTGAGCATCATGACATGTTCAAATGCTGTACAAAAGTAAGAAAGTGGGAATATCAACAATTGTTATCATTCTCAAAATGTAATAATATTTATGAAAAATAGAAAGCCGAATACTAACCACGAGAAAGTCGAGAATCCCAATTGAACAACTTAGATTTAATGAGGCTACATTTGTGAGCATTTGGAACCTCAAAATTCAAATTCGAAATAAAAAAAATGATGTTTTAAGAATCTTAATTTGTGACCCCCCAAACCCGTTACAAAAAATATTGCATAAGGACAACTAAAAAATGATGTTGGAAATCACCATCTATTTAAACATATCAGAAATCCAATAGGCATATAAGAAATTGAACCAGAAAAATTTACTGTAAACTAAAACCAAAAGAATCAAAGCTTTCAATAAGAGATTATGTATATAAGTCTACCAATACCATATATTCATGAGCGTCTATGAGTTAAATTTAATCACTACAGCTAATAGCAGATTCGTTTCTCTTTGCTCATTAACTTGCGAATTCAAGGTCATACAGCAAATAAAACAGCTCCCTAAAAGGGATTCAACAACTTCAGCGAAAGAAACAAACCAACATAAAATTGAAACCTTAAACTGCAATTTGAAAAACAATACCACGATTCATATCCACCATATCGTCTCAACATGAATAATTACACAGCCAAAATTTCACAAACAACACCTAAAACCAAAAAGACTTGATTTTACGCACAAAAGCCCCAGAACCCAAAAGCCTCTACCCGGAGCTGAAATTAAAGAACAAAACCAAAAAGTCCACGCACACTTAATTTAACACTCACTGCGATGGATCTGAAATTGGTACGAAAATAAATAAGGAACATTTTACTGAATAAATATTCATACTTCAACATGCATATAAACACGAAAGTAAACTAATTTGTACGTATTGTACACATACGGAGATTGGACAAGTGGATATAAGCTTTTTAGGGTTTTTTCTCCCTTTTTTTTCTTGATTTTACCTTTCTGGGTTTCTCTTTGTCTGTGCTCAGAGTTAGATCTTAGGCCTTCAAGGAGCCACGCGTTTACTGATACTGACCATGAGCTGGGAGAGTGCATAAAAAGTATAAAAATATACAGACGGAGAGATGTATGGGGGTTTCTTCACGTCACAAAATATGAGAGGAGAGAGAGAGAGAGTTTTTGTTGTAAGAACTAAGACATGAAAAAGATTAGTTTAAGGTTCAGTTATTTTGCATTAATTTAATTGCATTAATTATAATACTTTGCTTATATTAATTAATAAAAAAACCCGACTGATATCGTAATTGCGGGGCAAAAATAGAACTTTTTAAGAAGTTAGAGAGAAAATGTGAAAAATTGCCACAGACGAAAGAGATAAAAGGCAAAAAACAGGACAGGTGGACAGACGAATAAGGTTGAAGATAAAGTTGAATTAAGGAGAATTTTCGGCAAAAGGTAAATTTTGAACTTTAAGAATGATTAATAGTTGTTCGCTTCGTCGTCCCAAAAAAAAAAAAAAAAAAAAAAGTAACATAAATGGCTAGCAAGTTTGTATCAACTTTTTTAAATACTAAGCTGTCTTTGCTTAGCATATGAGGAAAAATTCTATGCTGAAATCAGAATCTCATAAAGTAAGATTTATTATTTTTGTTAAAGCAATGGTCTTAATTTATTAAGAAAACAAAATGAATTAATTAGTCATTAAAATAAGTAGAATGAGAAAAGGGAAGGGTCCATAATTATAATTAGACAAGAGAGAATGGATCTGTAGTAAATCCTTGTTTTTCTATTTGAACCAAACGAGGAAATTTGATGTTTTTCCAACATAACTACTCGTCCGTATGACTTATTCTCGTAGATAAACTAAGGATCTGTTTGATTGCAAATGTAGAATTTGGGTAGAAAGAAAATATTTTACTGGTAATTGAATTGTCTAGAATTTATTTTACTGAGAATTGTAATTAATTGTGTTTGATTGGTATAATTTTCCACCTGAAAATGTTAAAAGTTTGGTGTCCATGTGACTTTATTTTTAATAGAAATTGTTCATTAAAGTGATATTTTTTTTTTTTACAATTGGGTCTAACATTTGTTCCAATTGCCAAAAAAAGTTAAAATAAAAAAAAATCATACCAAATATCATTCATTTGTCTTTGTTTTGCATAAAAATAAGTGAAAAAAAAAAATTACCACTGCGTCTATAATTTTTTTTTTCAATTGCCAATAAAAATGCAATAATAAAAAAAAGATAGAAAATCAGATTCCCACTAAAACCAAAAGAATTGGAATTTCTTGATTAAAGGGAAAATGCGCACGGGAGCATGGCTTGAGGAAAATAAATTCCAAGCAAAATTTATACTATCAAACATGATGAAAAGTGGAAAATGGAAATATTTTTCTTGAAAAATTAAGCTTATCAAACGGGGCCTAAAAGATTCTATGAGTGGAAAATTATTGATTTTCTCTCAAAATTAAACTAAACAACTTTGCTGACTCAAGATGAACTAGACTAGTAATCAAATAATTGTATTAAAACAACTCTTTGATTTAGTGCTTGTTTGGTGTAGCTTAAAAGTCTCGTAAAGAATTGAGGTCAAAATCAATTAATTTTAACTACATATTTTGTAGAATATACAAATTTCCAACCATACATTTTATCAACTTTTATCAAAATCTGCTAAAAATTTTACTAAAAACTTTGTCGAACAAACCCTTGATATCTCGAACAATCAAACCCAAGTTATGTAATAGTTACCAATTTCTTGATAATATCCCTAGTTACTTAAGTTGGCTTTTCCATTTTATATCAGAAAGAGAGTATTATAAAAATTTTGCACCCCACTCTTCTCGCAACTCTCATTAGATCGAACGTTGTTTGTTTAGGTTTAATGAATTTTCTTCGTTTCATCGAAAATCTTGAAAGATAATTTCATTAGAACCACCCCCACCCCTCCCAAAAAAAAAAAGAGTCGTTTGAAAGGCAAAAATGGATAAGAGTTTAATTTATTTTTTTTTCTCAATTTTATTTATTATCGACCATTCAATCTCTTGACACATATCATTAATGGGACAATCTTGAAAAATTATCGAGCTTAATCAATATAACCATGCAAAGTACTCAATGTGGCATGTCACGAGCACGCTACACATTAGATGCGTATATGCTAATTGAATCATTGTGAACTTGCTCATGGCATTATGCATAAGAATATTTTTACTTATAAGTAAAATTTATAAACATGAACAACCACAAGAATTCAAAGTCGACGTTCAAAGACCATTTCATTCATTTTTCGGTAATTTGACCTATTGTCCATTAATCGCGACAAGTCCTGTTTAATTTCACGCACCAATTTGCACATGCGACCATGAAATCTTAGGACCAGAGAATTCCTGGCAATAAAGTGGAAAAATTAGAAAGAAACAAAACTGGATAGAGACTTGAATGTATTTTTTTGATCAATTAATTGCGTTGCTTGAATGTCATGAAAGTGACGGCTGATTATTTGCGTTAAAAAGAGAATAAGCAGATATAATTTTGAACTACTTCTTGGAAACAACTTTTAATTGAAAATATTAAGTCATGTTTGGTTTAGATAAAAATCATATTTTTATTAGATCTTGATAAAAGCTGATAGAATGTATATTTGAAAAGTTATGAATCTCGCTAAATGTACGGTTAAAATTAATTATTGACTTTGATTTAAATCTTATGGCCTGTTCGAGTCTCATTTTTTGAGTAAAATACATTTTGGAATAGTAGATTAAAGGAAAATGTGTGATTAAAAATGAAGGAAATGTTTTTTGGTTGCGTGTAATATTATTTTATCGAAAAATGTGCGGTTAAAAAGAAAAGAGAAAAAATGGAGATCAAACAAAGTCTTAGTCGGCCTTATTAGGTAATCAAACATGGGCCACTTATGTTTGCAACACTTTCTAAGTCAAGTCAATGACCTAACATTCCCATTTTCGGTTTAGCTTAAAATGTTGATAAAAATCGAAATTAATCGAAATTTTAGCTAGGCGAATATGATCGTCCTACGAGGAAAAAACTTTCGTATTTTTCGAGATTCATCAGCGATATTTTTGAATATATAAAAGAACCAAAATAAACTCAAGGAGTGGCAAACCATGATGCTTCTGCTAGGCTACGATAAGTTCCCAAGACATTATTGACTCTTCGAGATTCTTGGAGACAAACCTTAAATTAATTAATCGTGGCATCATTAATTAATCACTATTTTAGTGTTATTGAATCAAGGGTGGTCGACCATACACCCAAAAATATATAAATAAAATCTGTTGATGTTTTCAATAAATTTGTTAAACCATGTGTCCTAAATTGGGAGTTGTCATCTTCCACACTTTTTGTCGATTAGAATTGAAAAATAATTAAGTCCTGCGTACACGGCAGTTTTTTCATAGGGGCCTTATAGGCCCCACCCCACTGTATTAAAAAAAAAATGTTGTGACCCCCCTCCCCCCATGTGTGTAACTGGCAGAGGTCTGGGAAGCAGATTCTTGTACTTGTAGCATCACTGATTGAAAAATGGGTTATACTAATCTTGATCATTTAATTTTTATAATCTATTATAATAAATTAATTAATGTATCATGGAATAAGTGATAAGTCCCTCTCTAGTCCACATATTCTAAAACTCAAAAAGTCATTAGTAAACACACATTTCATGAGGAATTAAGCTACATTACAATTTATTTAACTAGAAAAATGATAGATGAAATATTTCTTACTGATGTGGAGTTTGTGAGAATTAAAAAAAAAAAAAAACAAAGGCTAAAATGTTCTTGAAAATTTCATGTCATCTTTTCTATCAATCGAGATGTACAAATAGCAATGTATTTTCATGAGATTTACAATTTTTATCGACTTTCAACCACACATTTCATTATTTTTTATTAAAATTTACTAAAAATCTCAACTTTATCTAAATTGTATAAAGGCTTAGCCCATGTTTTTTTACGATTAAAAATTGATTTTAATCTCAATTCAAATTTAACGATGAATTTTGTTTACATATTTTATGAAACTCACAACTTTAAACCATATAGAGGCTTAGCCCCTATTTGTCTCTATTTAAAAATAAAATTATTTAATTTCCATACTTAATTTCAAT